>CM075188.1:27884546-27952046 GCA_037577475.1 Chaunax sp. Z400
GGCCTGAGGTTTTCTAGAGCCACGACACGTTCATCTGTGCATTACAAGGTGAATTCAGGGCAATTACACACTAATAGTACAGGTTACTAATAGTGGTGGAGGGTAATTAAGTACTCATGTACTGTATCTAAGTAAAATGTAGGTAATATTGAACTGAATAATTTAGCTTGAATATTCCCATTTTCAGTTTCACTGCAATACAAGGGAAATACTATATTATACAATACAACACTATACACTACACTATATTACACCTTAATATACTATATTATACACTCTACTACTATACTATAATATACTATACTACTTTAATATAGTATAATTCTCTATGCTATACAATACTATACTATACTATGTTCACATGTTAATGCATCATAAATAATAATAATAATAATAATAATAATAACAATAATAATAATATATTTAGTAATGTAAAACTCATTCTACATAAATACTTTTATTTTTGATACTTTACTTAACCATTGGTTTAACTGCTGAATACACTGTTGGGCTGTTGTGTACTTTCACTTCAGGGAACAGTTCATTCACAAATTAAATTCAGTCATTATCTGCTCAGCCCTGAGCTGAAGGAATGAAGTTTCTCTGTCCACTAACCATCTCATGGCAGAGCTGCAGCCTTCTCCGAAACCCTTTTTAGAAGCTGAAATCAGCTCTGTAGCCTCTAAGCTAAGCTTTTGTTTGTGTAAATACGGGGGTAGGCAGAGATCACAAGTTTTCATTGATCTCATCTAGTTGCACTTGTGCACGGGTTCAGGCTTGTGCACTTTCTGCAGACGGGTGCATTTTCATTTTTTGGGGACGAACTGTTCCTTTAACCCAAATTTTTCATGCACGACTTTTACCTGTAATAGAGTATTTTAACGTTGTGGTTGTACTAACTAAAAGCAGCAATGAGATGTTTAAAGGCTTTTCCCCTAGTTTGCGTAATAAAAACTGTGTCTTTAGCCCTTAATATCAATTTGGCACTTTATTTCCCTTTGAGCTGCTTTAAGGGTATAAATATCATCCCATTAAACACTGACCGTTCTGTCTCACATTGTTCCAGCTCCTCTTTAAACCAATATGAGGGTGACAGTGAGAACATGCTAGTGCCATCCCATCAAATGAAAATACTTTGTGCATCATTTTAATTGTTTCTCTGTGATGACTGACCCACCAGTGGGACAGTTGGGATGAAGAGTTCAAGAGGAGAAATTCCACATTTAATCGATCCTATAAATAAAAATGAACACCGAGTGTCCTACAGGATGTCCTGATATTTGTTTTTTCTCACTCTCACTGAACAGGAACTCCTCTAATGCCCCATTCTCATCAGGAAAACACTGTCCCTGCACTTACAGGGGCGGAAAGACTTTTACAACTCTTCAGTGCATTTTTGAGGTACTTGTATCTCACTTAAATACTCCACTGCATTGTTTTGACAGTTGCACTTTGTGGATTATTATGCATTTATGCTATTATTAGTTCTGAGTATGAAGTTATTTTATAATACCAAGTTGTGAATATGTTAATGTCTGGAAACTATTTCCTGATTGCATATAAATTGATGACGATTGATGGACGTATGTGTCACTATTAGTACTACCAGCTCTAGTATTATGGTGCACTGCAGTTCTGCATGTCTTTTGTCCTAGGGGTGTTGCCGTACCCCAGCAGAAGAGGTTGCTTGACTGTAAAAGGTTGGTACAATCAATGTTAAACATACATGCTACTATTTCATTAGTTTAAAAGGTGTTAAAAGTGTAAAACTAGAATATGATGTATTAAATGTTACTGTTTTTGTAAAGTGTTATGAAATCTATAAATTTATGTGTTATTATTTGAGGATGGAGAACCGAGGACCTTCAGCAGATTTGACCATGGCGACGGCCTTGAGCCTGGGATAAAGTGGTCTGTGACTTGAAACAAATGTGGGTCATTTTTTAAGTTCTCAACTTATAAAATATATCTGGACCTATAGGTAAAATAATTTAATGGGACCAGTTGACAGAAAAAATTAAGTAAATTAAAAAAACATTTTTTTCAGTGTTGTAAAGATGTTGACTTTGGTGCAGGTATGTGCTCTAATCTGCAGATTAGTTTCTGTTTTTAGAGAAAGTTAGAGAAAATTTACCCCACAGTTTCTCAGAGATTAAGATAATGTCAGACCAACGGTCCAAATGTAATGGAGTGGTTCAAAAATAGCACAGACAACACAGGGGCAGAGAGTTCAGTACAGGGATTTAATAAAATAGGCCAAAATCCACAACAAAGGCAAAAACACAGGAGGCAACAGAAAATCCAAGACAAATCCAAAATCCAAAGTACAAAACCAAGAACGACTTAAATAGAAAACTGAGGCAAAACAGGGAACAGCAGGGCTAAGAGGGAATAACAGAGGTAACACAGAGCTAAGAGGGAATAACAGAGGTAACACAGAGCTAGGAGGGAATAACAGAGGTAACACAGAGCTAAGAGGGAATAACAGAGGTAACACAGAGCTAAGAGGGAATAACAGAGGAAACACAGAGCTAAGAGGGAATAACAAAGGTAACACAGAGCTAAGAGGGAATAACAGAGGTAACACAGAGCTAGGAGGGAATAACAGAGGTAACACAGAGCTAAGAGGGAATAACAGAGGAAACACAGAGCTAAGAGGGAATAACAGAGGAAACACAGAGCTAAGAGGGAATAACAGAGGTAACACAGAGCTAAGAGGGAATAACAGAGGTAACACAGAGCTAAGAGGGAATAACAGAGGTAACACAGAGCTAAGAGGGAATAACAGAGGTAACACAGAGCTAGGAGGGAATAACAGAGGTAACACAGAGCTAAGAGGGAATAACAGAGGGGGAATAACAGAGGTAACACAGAGCTAGGAGGGAATAACAGAGGTAACACAGAGCTAAGAGGGAATAACAGAGGAAACACAGAGCTAGGAGGGAATAACAGAGGAAACACAGAGCTAGGAGGGAATAACAGAGGAAACACAGAGCTAGGAGGGAATAACAGAGGAAACACAGAGCTAAGAGGGAATAACAGAGGAAACACAGAGCTAAGAGGGAATAACAGAGGTAACACAGAGCTAAGAGGGAATAACAGAGGAAACACAGAGCTAGGAGGGAATAACAGAGGTAACACAGAGCTAAGAGGGAATAACAGAGGAAACACAGAGCTAGGAGGGAATAACAGAGGTAACACAGAGCTAAGAGGGAATAACAGAGGTAACACTGAGCTAAGAGGGAATAACAGAGGAAACACAGAGCTAAGAGGGAATAACAGAGGAAACAGAGCTAGGAGGGAATAACAGAGGTAACACAGAGCTAAGAGGGAATAACACAGAGCTAGGAGGGAATAACAGAGGAAACACAGAGCTAGGAGGGAATAACACAGAGCTAAGAGGGAATAACAGAGGAAACACAGAGCTAGGAGGGAATAACAGAGGTAACACAGAGCTAAGAGGGAATAACAGAGGTAACACACAGCTAAGAGGGAATAACAGAGGTAACACAGAGCTAAGAGGGAATAACAGAGGTAACACACAGCTAAGAGGGAATAACAGAGGAAACACAGAGCTAAGAGGGAATAACAGAGGAAACACAGAGCTAAGAGGGAATAACAGAGGTAACACAGAGCTAAGAGGGAATAACAGAGGTAACACAGAGCTAGGAGGGAATAACAGAGGAAACACAGAGCTAAGAGGGAATAACAGAGGAAACACAGAGCTAGGAGGGAATAACAGAGGTAACACAGAGCTAAGAGGGAATAACAGAGGAAACACAGAGCTAGGAGGGAATAACAGAGGTAACACAGAGCTAAGAGGGAATAACAGAGGTAACACAGAGCTAAGAGGGAATAACAGAGGAAACACAGAGCTAAGAGGGAATAACAGAGGTAACACAGAGCTAAGAGGGAATAACAGAGGTAACACAGAGCTAAGAGGGAATAACAGAGGAAACAGAGCTAGGAGGGAATAACAGAGGTAACACAGAGCTAAGAGGGAATAACACAGAGCTAAGAGGGAATAACACAGAGCTAAGAGGGAATAACAGAGGAAACACAGAGCTAGGAGGGAATAACAGAGGAAACATAGAGCTAGGAGGGAATAACAGAGGTAACACAGAGCTAAGAGGGAATAACAGAGGTAACACAGAGCTAAGAGGGAATAACAGAGGTAACACAGAGCTAAGAGGGAATAACAGAGGTAACACACAGCTAAGAGGGAATAACAGAGGAAACACAGAGCTAAGAGGGAATAACAGAGGTAACACAGAGCTAAGAGGGAATAACAGAGGTAACACAGAGCTAAGAGGGAATAACAGAGGAAACACAGAGCTAGGAGGGAATAACAGAGGTAACACAGAGCTAAGAGGGAATAACAGAGGTAACACAGAGCTAAGAGGGAATAACAGAGGAAACACAGAGCTAGGAGGGAATAACAGAGGAAACACAGAGCTAGGAGGGAATAACAGAGGTAACACAGAGCTAAGAGGGAATAACAGAGGAAACACAGAGCTAAGAGGGAATAACAGAGGAAACACAGAGCTAAGAGGGAATAACAGAGGAAACACAGAGCTAAGAGGGAATAACAGAGGTAACACAGAGCTAAGAGGGAATAACAGATGTAACACAGAGCTAAGAGGGAATAACAGAGGAAACACAGAGCTAGGAGGGAATAACAGAGGTAACACAGAGCTAAGAGGGAATAACAGAGGAAACACAGAGCTAAGAGGGAATAACAGAGGTAACACAGAGCTAAGAGGGAATAACAGAGGAAACACAGAGCTAGGAGGGAATAACAGAGGTAACACAGAGCTAAGAGGGAATAACAGAGGAAACACAGAGCTAAGAGGGAATAACAGAGGAAACACAGAGCTAAGAGGGAATAACAGAGGTAACACAGAGCTAAGAGGGAATAACAGAGGAAACACAGAGCTAAGAGGGAATAACAGAGGTAACACAGAGCTAAGAGGGAATAACAGAGGTAACACAGAGCTAAGAGGGAATAACGGACAAACTGACACAGAGGACAGAACCAAACAGACTTAAATACACAGAGTAACGAGACAATGACACACAGGTGGATCAGGGAGGAGGAGAGAATCAGAGACAGGTGGAAACACTCAGACAATCACATAGGAGGGAAAACCTTAAAGGGGAAAACATGCGGATAAACTAATCATAAGAGAGCAAACAAACAGGGAAAAGGAGCAAAGAACTAAAAACATGGAAGACCAAAACAGAGACAGGAGAACAAATGGTTTAAAGATCACAACCAAACACAGGAAATGCAAAGCAAAAACACATGGCAGGGAAAATACTTTCAAAATAAAACAGGAAATGGCAACCTAAATACTGACCCATGACACCAAAACCCAAAGAGATTCACTTTATTGTGATGTAAGAGAAAATATCCATATTTGATTGGCTGGAACCAGAAAAATCACCTTTTGATCAACATGGCAAATAATCCAATAATCAACACAGAGAATGTGTCAAGTTGGAGCAGGAGAATAAGACCTGTTGGTTTCCAGGGTCAGCAGTATGTTAGGAATCTTAACATTAAGAAGAATGTGTAGATGCATGTAAGTGTGCTTAGTGTAAATCAGTGGTTTTTTTATCGACGTCTCTAGTTTTGTTTACAGGTTTTACCATTTTGTAATTTTTATCCAGTTTCTTTTACTTTTCTTCTTCTTCTTCTTGTCTTTTTTGCTTCTTATGTTGAAACACTTTGCAACTTTGTTTTGATTAATGCTATATAAATAGAGATTACTATCATTATTATGACACTGAGTCCCCAGGGGAAGCAGGACCAGTCACGCTGTGGCGGCTGATCATAATGGACAGCCGGTGAAGTTGAAATGTTACAGCTGCAGTCACATGCTTCCTGGTGTACGTTTAGCTCAGTCTGTCCTCAGCTGAACCGTTCTTGCGAGGGAATGTGGACTCCCAGGTCGCTGAGGGTTTATGAGGACATTGCAGGACATTTATTCCCATATGATCCAAACGTTCAGCTCTAATTCCGTAGACTTGCTCGTTTTTATCGACCTCCACGCCTGATTAGAGCCTGTCTGTTTGCGACATCTTATGATATGGCTGACTGGCTGCAGAGCATATCATGGCATCATCTGTGTAATTAGCATGTTGATGTAAAGATGGGGAGACATGAGGGATTAACGATTCTCATGGAAGAGCGACATGTGGCAGCTGACAGGTTGTGTGAGTTTTCCTCTGTGCTGTCAGACCAGCGAGGCAGAATTGTCAAACAGAACAGAGTTATCTCAGGTCAGGGACAGACCTACTTTTTCAAAAACACATGTACACAGTGGGATTCATCAGAGCCCAGAGACCTGGGCCGCAAAACCACAAAGCTCCCGTATGGCTGCTGTAGGGTTTGTGTTTGGGAGCCTGATGATAAGCAGGGGTTTCCATCTCTTTCTGATGTCACATGATGCAGATCAAACGGCGCTTGGCATTGAACGTCCCAGGACTGGAATGTTTGTCTTTGACAAGAGCACCGGGAAAAACAGTCTTGTTGTCTTAGGAGCTGCTCACCCCCCACACACACACACACCCTAACCCTCCATTTATGGTGATTTAAACCTTGCCCTTTGGAGGGCGTCATGGGGGGGGGGGGGGGGGGGGGGTGACTACGACAGATGAGCTCAGAAAAACAGGGTTGTTTGAAATCACACCCACACAAAGAATGCACACCTGTGTGGATAACACGCCCCCCGAGGCTCTCTGTGGCTAACGTATGTCTGCAGCGACGTCACTCAGAAGGAGAGGCTCAGACGAGTCAGGTGTAATACAGAATCATCACATTTAGGCTACGGTGCAAATAACGACCAATTATTAAAAGAAGAGATCGGCCAAAAATGACAAGCATGAAATAAACAGGATCCCCCACCACTGAAAAAATACTACAAGGAAAGTTATTCAAGTTGATTACATTTCTAAGAAAATGTTACATTTGCAAAGTTAAAAAAGAAAATGATTAGAATTCCTAAAATATTAAAAGGCACCTCTCCTGATTGGTGATTTTGGTTTTGACTCTGCTGTTGCCTTCTCCTCTGGATCGTTTCCCTGATTCCGGTGCTCACCTGTGTTCCAAACCTGGGTTTTTTTGGTAAAGAGGGGAAATTTAAGTCAAGTCCTGTGAGTCTCTTTGAGTCTAATGTCTTGTGTGGCTCCTGTTATAACAGAAGGAAGAAGAGGAGAGAGGGCCAGCTAGCAGTCGTTCAAGTTCAGAGTTCATGAGGTAAAACTGCTATAAGTCAAAGCAGGTTATGCTATTTAGCGAGGTGGGAAAACATGTGAGGTTTTTCACATGTTTTCCCTAATTGCACTAAAAACTACAGGACCAGCTTTCACTAAACGTTGTGGAGGGGTGGGGCAGGAGGAAAGCTAAACAGACATTTGTGTGATTGTTTGGCATCAGACTCTGCTGAGTGTCATTCTAGTTTTGATTGGTCTAATAAGTCATTTAAATTTAAATGGAGTTTTCTTATATTTGGGTGAACGTGATTATTATTGGCCTTCATAAGACCCTCGTGGAGGCCTGGCCCCAGAAAGCTTTCCTATATTTGCGGCTCTGCTTGTTAGTGATCTATGAAATAACAGTTAAGTCTAAATGATCAGACACTGGTGGCATCACTTTAGTATCGAATGATAGCTTTTCGTATGAGTTCATGGATTATAGCATTAAAACAATCTCAAAACTGGTGTATTCCCAGTGAGCTGACTGAACTGAATCTTTCCAGCTGATGAACTGGTGCAGATGAGAGCTCTGGTCTCCGTGAGCGAACCAGTGCTTTCTTCGGTCCCAGGACACGTCAGCGGCGTGCTCTGGTGATCCAGTGTCCTCTCACAGGGCTGAGAATCAGCAGCCAGGAATGTGATGTGAGTGGGCACAATGACGCTAATCCCTAGCAAAGTTGTTCTTTTTCTTCTCCTCTCCTTCTCACAAGATTTCCTTAATCGGATAATCCATGTCTTATTAAACAGGCAACGCAGATCATGGACTGAGGTCTGGGAGAAAATCAGTGAAACAGAGCCAGGGTCATTCATGGTGGAGGAGTCTCGGGACACTCACTGCTTTAATATAGTGAATGGAGGAATGGACTAATTCATTAGACTCCAGCGTCTTGGCATGTTGTGCGATGGTTCACATGTGTGTGTGTGTGCGTGTGTGTATGTGTGACAGTGTGTTTCCGAATATGTTTGTGAGCTTGTGATTGTACACTTGTGTGTGGGAAACCCAGGAAATCCAGGCTCCCATGCGCCAGCATCCATTGTGTTTAGTTTCCTCCTCTCTCTCTCTCTCTGAGTGTGTGTGTGTGTGTGTGTGTGTGTGTGTGTGTGTGTGTGTGTGTGTGTGTGTGCGCGTGTGTGTTTAGCTGCAGCGCTTCCCTCACGGCTCTAATGAGAAGTAGGAGGAGTCTGAGCCAGAGGATTGCACTTGGCAAAGTTGACTGGAAACAGTCTCATGAATGGGTCAGGGGAGCTGTGTTGGTAGGATTTACCATTGTTATGTCCCCCATGGAACGAAATAGTTTTACCTCCAAATTCACTGTTACTTCACTCACCCGCCTCCCTTTCCCTCCCATCAGATGTGTGTGTGTGTGTGTGTGTGGAGAAGCTGTCTTCACTTCTAACAGAACAATCTGTCCAGAACATCCACAGGAAACAATCCCCAGCAGTAAATAAAGACCGAAGCATCACACACAGCGAGGAGGAGCTGAGTAATGGGGACTGCTTCTGGCTCCAGGTCACTTACAGCTTAATTGTCCCCAAGAGAGAAAAAATAATTGTGCTGCATTGATTGACGCTGGAATAAAGTGTAATTTCGCACTGAAAATTACTTTTCCAAATATCATAACAAGCACATAATGAGCTCCAGGTGAGCATATTTTCCCCTCTCTGCTGTCTCGTTGTGTGGATTTGGTTTCGATTTATTTTTTATTTCAAATCAAACTTGGCAACAATCTCTTTTGCAAACGTGACAAGCAAAGCAAAAAAAAAAGAAAAAAAGAAATACAAAACAAATATATCAGGCAACAGATTAAACTGGAATGGCACTTATATCCCGCTGCCGAGGACGAACAATCCGACACGGCTGTTTAGCCCCCCATAAAGGTTTCTGCAAATCAGTTCAGATGCCTGATAAAAATCCTGTATCTGCCTCTTTGTCTGGATCGGCACCAACATTCATTCTCTATCCCAACCCTCCAACAAGTTTTGTGCAAATCGGTTCATTAGTTTTCATGTAATGTCAAAAAACCCAAAAACAACATATCTCACAATAAGCAGAAAAACATTCCTGGATCTGTGAAATCCGTGAAAATGCATCCAGTAGATTTGCTGCTGACAAACAAACAAACCAAACCAAACAAAGGACACGGGTGAAAAAAATAAACTCCTTGACGAACGTAAGAAATTTAAATTCAGATATCAGACTGATCAATTTATTTTGTGGCTTTTTTTTTTTTTTTTTTGCATTTACCCCCATTTCCACCAAATTGCCCATTTATGCTCCCTCTACGTATGTAAATGGATCCGTCCGTCGGTCTGTATTCCCAACAGGTGAAAAAGTCCCGTCTTGGTGAGAGACTCCACAATCTCTCGGTTTGTTGCCATTTAATTAAAATGTACAGAACATTTTCAGCATTAAAGCAACTTTTCTTTCTAGAAACACCAAGCAATGCCCCAGTTACTGTCAATCCATTGATCATTGATAAGACGTGCTGCTGTTGTTTAAATGTAATTTTTCAATAATACACTGTACATTGGGATAAAAATCAAACTGTCTTTGTGGTAAATTTCCAGATGAAAAATATGTACTTTCTGTCATTTTGGTCCCACATCCGTCCAGAGATGTGAGTTTGAAGCTGAAAATGTTGTCATCCTGCGGTGTTTTTCACAGGGTTTATCAGTTTTACCTCGGGTCACCGTGAACCTCCCTGTTTTGGAGGTTATTTTGACTTTTTTCCTGTGGAGTTTTGAGGTGCTTTATCTCAGCTCGTCACATTCCATCTGCATGGACATTCAGATGAGACCAAACACGAAGCAGCGGCAGGAGAAGGTTAGTAAGGGTCACTACTGCTCTTACACAACATGGAGTTCATTGACCCTGTGTGTATCTGTGTGCTGGTGTTCTTTGCAGAGAACACGGCCAGAAAATAACACTCTTACGCTGGGGAAATCCTTGATGAGAAACAATGTTGTGGGAGGATGTTTTTTCTCCACTAATCAGAAGAGAGTTGGTGTTTTTGGGCTCTGGTTGAAGACCTCGAAGAAATGTTTCACAATCTCTGCCGTTGCTTGAAATGACTCGGAAGAACATTCTCAGCTCGGTTCACTGAGAGCATCAGATCTTACTCCCTGCATATGGATTTAATAAAATGTAAGATGCAATCCTTCAGGATGAATCATGTGCTTCAGATTCCTCTGCGGCCGACGAGTGTGATGGTCTTAAAAGTGGAGCGGCATCCAAAAACACACATCTTGAACAGCTTGGAAAGCATCAGGACAAATGGTGACATTTAATTGTAACTAATGGTTTTTAAATGGTTGATTTGCTCTGGCTAGAAGGCCCTCTTGAAACTCACAGAAGTCATGAGATTATTTAAGTCACAAGTTTCTCACTTTCTGATGTCATTGAGTCAGCAGCTATAAATATTTCCAAGCCATTAATAAAGAGCTTTTACAACAATCCTTTCTTAACCTATTTAGTGTAGTCACAATCAAATTGTTAGCCAGATTAAAACAGGGTACAACACATAAAATAGTTATTATGTAGAGATTAGTTGTTGGGCTACTTAATATTAATTATAAGTGAAGCAAACTGAACTCATTAGCTTGCTGCTAATATGGTTGATGTATCTCAGAGGTTGGTGGGGTCGGGAGATGATTCCCAGAAATTCAGATGGTGAAATCCAGCAAGTAGTTAAATTTAAAATAAAACCATGCAAATAAAAATATGTCATTGGGCCTTTACTCTCACCTGAAGTATAACATCTATGGAAAAACCAGCATTTCTTTGTGAAATGTAAAATACAGCTTTATTTGAGAGGCAGAAATATATTTTCCTCCTCCTCCTTGTCTTTTTAATCAGATTTATTTTTGCAACCTCCAGTTCTGGAGCCGCTGGACCAGGAGACCAGAGATTCTCCATTTCCATGGCGAGACAGTCGGACTTCGGTTTGTTCTCAGGTGCATGCTGCAGACGTAATAAGATGTTTGATGTTGAGCTGCAAATTCACCTCTTGTTTGGCGTCACTCACTTACAAAAATGCACTCGCTTAAACATCCGATACAAACAGAGGAATATACAAACATGCATGCAAATAAATATCCGAGTTATACACACACACTTAGAGGAGCGGGGGTCGTGTTCTTCCTCCCACGCTCCAGTGTCCAGATTGCAGCAGGGTTTACAGTAAGGGATGTTATGACGCATGGGGTCATTGGGTAAGCAGAGCGAGGGAAGGGGGGCGGGAGCGTTGACCCTGTCCCGCTCCACCACGTCACTGCGCTGATCTCTCTCCTCGGTAGCGTCTGCTGCTGATGGACGTCTGTTCCGTTGCACCACAGCTGTGAACCAGGCCCATTTCCACTGGCTTATCTCAGAGTGTGTGAGTGTTTGCCTTGGCGCTCCTGAGCCGGGTGTTTTTGATCACATCCAGCAGGTGGTAAACACACACACACACACACACACACACACACACACACACACACACACACATAGGCTTGCTGTAAAATAAAGTGGGGTGTTGACATCAGGTGCAGTGACTGCACACAATCTGCATGAATCACAAAGCGAACAGAGGGGTTTTATCATTTGCTCGTTGAAAAACACAACCTTGATGCTTTTCGTGTCAGGGCACGCTCTTGTTGTGTTGCCATGACAACCTGTCACTCAGGATGCTCCGCATGCCACAGCACTTCCACACAAGCCAGCACAAACATTTTCACATCGCTGATGAATATTTGGAAGTCGGTTCTTCCTGCGACAGGACTTGAAACATCCCTTCGCACTCAGCTCGACACACAAACAGAAACAATGATCAGGCCCCACGTTTGTTTTGTTCTCTCTTTCCTTTTACCCCCCTTCTGTTAGTTTGTTAGATTCCTGTTGGGGGGGGGGGGTGAGGAGGAGGAGGAGGTGGGCGGGTGAGGAGAGAAACATGTATAACCCACTGAGGTCCTGACACCTTTCTCACAGTGTCCACACAGAATCAGAAAAATGTCAAAAATGAGCGTTGTTTGTGTTTATATACTGTTTTCCATGTATTTTTTTCTTTATGTTTATACTTGACCCTATAAAACAAGTTTTAAGGGTGAGGGTTACCAATTACATCACTGCCTCTGCTTTAACTTACATATATATAATGTGAATTTACCTATTTTCCCTATTTTATCTGTTGACGCTACGCTTTTTATAACATTCAAACTGCGACTTAATCATAAACAACGATGTTGTATAAATGAATGTATGTATTACACCTTTTATTTATCTATTTTATCATTTTTATTGTGTTTCATAAGCCTCAACAGGCTGGATTTAGCTTTTAATTGGGATATTTTACCCTTGTGTGCACTATGTTGTCTATGTCAGCTAAATCTGTATGACACATTTTCATTTAAAGACCCTCCATTCACAGCAGCATAAACAGAACTATGTGAACTTGTCCAGTGGAGGCTTAATGCTGATTTCCAAATATACTGATTGGGTAAAGAATATTGATCTGCCAATAAACAGGCTTCAAAAAGCAGATGTTTTAAACCACATACAGTCTGAAATGCTGTTCATATAAATGTTTTGAGCACTTGAGATGATTTCTATTTGTCACTCAGACTTATCAGTGACAGGTGATGTCTATTAACTGGGTTTCAGGTCGGGCACATTGGAGCAGGAAAACCACAGGTGTAATTAATCACATTAATGGCGGCGTCAGTGAAGCAGCAGCATAATAACAGGAATCCGTTAACCTACTTGGAACGCAGCCCTGATTCATGTCATTGATTGCATCTGTTTTTCTGCTTCTACATGTCAAACTGTCGGCTGTGAAAAAAGGCATTTCTGGTAGCAGACGTGTTCATAACATCAGCATGAGGCTCCTTCTGAACAACACTGTTGGGATCTTGTTGACATTGACCCCGATGATGCTTCTTACATCAGCTACTCTGTTTGTCTTCTCTTACGTAACCTTAAAACTGAGCTCGGTGGCCCCTCCGTATTTACTCTGTTTGTAGGTGAAAGCACAGCAACAGCTTCTCTCAGGAGACAAGTCCCCACTGGCTTTATTTATATCATAATAATACGTCAATATCATTGCAGTGCAAACACTTAGTATAAAATATCATCTTTAACAAAATTTACATTCACATTAAACGTCTCAATAAATACATCTTCAACAAAAGAACTCGACAAATATTGGATCATTCATAATATATCTCTGAAAAAGACAATGTACAATAATAGCTAGTAATACCTACATATAACAATTGAAACCCGTATTATACAGTATGAAAATATCCAATTTACAGGAAATATAGTGTACATAACTCCTTCCAATCAACTGTTAAAAGCAAGTGTATAAAAATCCTCATTTTTTAATCTCTTAGAAACTCAAAGTAAGCATTCGAGCTACTGTTTGTCATTTCAGTCAGGTTATGGTGTCCAAACACATCCCTCCAAAATCACCACTTGCCATCATTTTGTGTTACAAAACTCTTAAAGGAACAGCTCGAACAGCATATAGGCATTCTACAAAAGGAAATCCACAACAACCGTAGCCACACATTCAGTTGTGCTACAGCTCAACAAGAAAACTCTGATATGTTTATGAAAATAGGTTGGCACATTTAAAAACCAGCTACCTGTTGACTGCAGCAGGAGCGGAGGAGGAGGAGGAGGAGGAGGAACCTCTGGCCTGATGTCACACGGTCCTGAAGGTGTCCTCGCACACCGAACTCATGAAGAAGACACAAAAAAAGCACCTTACATTCAAGAGGACCGCTTCCTTTAGTGCATGCATGACATTAAAACAGAGTCGGTGCGTGTCTGCTGCTTGGCCTGCGTTAATTCATTACAGCATGCATGTAGGAGCTGCAGGCTTGCAGGCTGTGCATGCTAAAACAGATTAGAGGAGTTAATGGCTATGGTAAACCATACTGTGAGTAGCATGCTATACCATAAAATAAATCTGGATCTGTATGAGGAACACAGAGGTTTGATCGTCTCCTCATAAACAGCTTTTCTTTTCCATACCAAAGCAGCTTTTAGTTCATAAAAATAGTTAAACAGAATATTTTAACCATAGAAAATATTTCTTAACAAACACGCACGCAGAAAAAAGTTTTCCTTTTTTAAATTCCATGAGGAAGGAGTCACACTCGCACAATACAGAAAATAAGATTTCTAAGTCATGCTCCACAGAGATTACAGACTGGTGTGGTTAGCTATGCACACTCGATTGGCTACATACACTATCAGGTCAAAATAGGATCCAGTTGGCTACAGCATGCAAGGGTGAACAGGCTTGAGAGGAGACGAACCGCTTTATTGCTACACTTTGACGAGGAAGAATCTGGAAGTCAAGCATCACAGGGAAACAGACAGCAGACATGACTGGAATGCAGCGATGGCATCATGCACTTGAAGAGTCAAGAGTTTAGCTCAAGTGAAGGGGCTAGAACATATAACCGACCCGCAAATGACTGAAGGCCCTGTCGTGTTTTTGGCAAGTTAATACCTGCCATTTTACAATTATACATTTGGCTTCATCCACGTGTCTCTCGGACAATAATGCCCCTGTGATGAATTCATCTGAACTGCTGTCTAGATTGTGAATAAAGGATCTAAAAGGCAACAAAAAAAAAAAATGGCATCATGAGGAGTGGTCGCTAAGGCAACAGCACTGATTTGGTTTGAGAGAAAAAGGGTCAGCTGAAGTTGTTAAAGGAATTTCCCAATGTGGAGAGAGGCTGTGCGTGCTACACTATCAATTGTGCATTTTTATTTAGATTTAGTTTGTTAGAGTTGTGGATACAGAGTGTGGAGACACTTTGAATGATTGCAGAGCATCGTGGCTAAAGCATCCTGTATCCTGTTTCACGACACCCCTCGGAGGGAAACAGCTCAAGGGTCCGCCTCGGACTCCTGTGATGAGTCCTAAACACAGTCCAGGCCTCCCATTGGACGATCTCTGCCTCTCTGTGCCACACAGACAGTAGAAGAAGAGTAGAGGGCAGCTCTACCTGTTCTTCTTCTAATAACGTCTCTGCTACTGCTATCTTGTTGCCATCCAACGCCCCATCCTTCTTGTTTTCCACGGTCACCATGGAGACAGCATCCGTCACACCATTGCTGTGGGGACAGAGGGCAGAAACCTGGTGGTGCTGGTGGAGGTGGTTGGTTTGGCCACGCTCGGGCTCGGGTTCCTGATTGTAGCGTAGGTGGTGACCGTGGGGGCGGGGCTCAGCCTGGTGCACACACTGCCGTGGGTGAACGCGCTGGACCGTCGCTCAGTGTTGGCGGCGTTCAGCTGGCTCTGAGGCGGCCTGCTGCGTCCTTCCAGGAAGTATGTGAGCATCTGACCTTTGCCCTTCACGCTGACCTGGCCGCGGCACACAAAGTTGTAGTAGTCGGCAATGAGACGGTGAACATCCTCTGTCACCTGGAGAAGAGACAGACTGATGTCAGGAAGAACTATTGTTGGTGATTTAATGTCAGTTTTATCAAATAGTTCCTCAAAAAAAAACAACCTTACATTAATACCACTCTCTGTCCTGTGGGCTAAATATGAAGTAACAGCCATGAAACATTAGCTTAGCTTTACATCAAGACTGGAAACCGGTAAATGCCACAGCAAAACTTAATACATTTTTTTGTTTTAACCTGTACATACAGACAGTTATGGTGTTTGAACTACTTCTTGAGAGATGATCTCAATCCCTTTTTTACGCAGAGATCACTGTATTTACTCCGCCATTGTTGCCGTTTATCTGCACTGTTGGATGTGGCGGTCGGTCTTTTTTCAACTCTCAGCGACCACACAAAAAAAAAGCCAAACGTGCAGCGTCAGCGCAGAAAAGACGCTCAGCGCCTCGTCACGCTACTGGCATTTGTAGCGTGCTGTAAATTTGCAGCGCTCCCATTGCAAATAATTAAAAAAATTACACTGGCCTCAGGAAAAAATGAATCTCCTGGTAGCACGTTCTTTTAATTCAGACATGGATTTGGTGCTTTTACTACCTTCACTGCCGGCTCAGAGGCAGAAGAACAGCGACCTACCATTCCTTCGTAGGTTTTAAACACAATGTTGAACCACAAACTGCTCATGTGTCGTATAAACAAGAGACTCAGACTCATCTATGTCAGATGTGATGCCGTTCTCTGTCTTGTCTGTGCTGCATTTTCTGACATCATGCTGTTTTTATGCTGTCCTATCGAGCAGATCTGTGTTGAAATCTCCGTTAGTCCTGTACCTGTATCTTTCCTTGAACTCCCGTGCTGTCCATCCTGCTGGCGACATTCACCGTGTTTCCCCAGATGTCATACTGAGGTCGTCTGGCTCCGATCACTCCAGCCACCACTGGTCCCACATTGATACCTGGAATGAACACATAGAGAGAGCTGAAATACACCAGATCATAATTGTTTTTTCTTTTTCTTTTTTTTTTTTACTTTAGTTGTTTGTATTTGAGACAATACATATGTCTAACGGTACCAGTCCTTTTTCTTTTTATTGTTCTTTTTATTTGTTTAAAGAAACAGTTCACCCAAAAATGAAATTTGAGCCGATGGAAAGTCGGGTGAAGTTTATAGTCCGTAAAATATTTCTGGAGCCTCACAACAAAACAGCGTTTCAGCTTTCTCCTAAACTAGTTCTTGCAATCTGACAAATTAGACCACAGACCCCCATTTGAGAAGATTTTGCCCCATGGTCCATCAGCATGGGGTGGATGAATTTCCTTTTGTCAGGTGAGCTGCTCCTTTTATAAGCTAGTCCCAGTTACCTCGTCATTACTAGAGAGTGATTTTCTATCTGTGTGGGACTGATCCTTTAATTTTTTTGAATACAATTGATGCTAGTATCAACAGTCGAAGAGGACTTAGTATTTTTATGGGTGCCTCATTGGCTGCTGCTGTGATGACACGTCTCTGCTTCATCTTCTCCGGTGGTTGGACACCAGTATGGCCATACAGACCACATAAACCAGTCTAAGCTTTGTTTTCCTGCACCTTCTGGATACCCTGCATTACACAGATTACCAAAAGTTGCGTTTCTGCAAAGAGGGTTCAGCCAAGCACACAAACATATGGAGCCCCACAGTCTGCAGACAGGATGGCACTGTATACACCAGGCTATGCTGGGATTAAACAAGGGCTCCTGTTGCAGGCTCCCCACAGGATACCCAACACAATGGAACCCAGAACTTCAGGTCTCCCTGTGACGAGCTTCCTAGAGGCGACGCTCTTTATGTGATGCATTTCCTTCCAAACTTACCGGCACTGAGCGTCGATGGCGTCCTGTGCAATAGGTCAGAAGCTCTGACACCAATGTTTGTATAGACCAGTGTGTTCGACTTCCAACCCACCTACTCTCAGGACAAAATCATTGTACGACTGGTAGTTGATGGCATCCAGGACGTCAAACATCTCAATGGCAAAATCTGACACTGTGCATAAATGTGAGGTGATGGACTTCTTCGCCTGTGAAACAGAGCAAATGTCACAGATTTATGCACAAGCATCCTTACATCTACATTAGAACAGTGATATTACCACATAATTATACACATTATGATCTGCCACAGAAGCATGCACCAGGTTTTTCCCTCAAGTCAAACCACCTCTGTGACTGTTACGTTTTTGCAGAAAGGGCTCTTTTGTTTGTCAGCTTTGCAGGACTTAAAGAAACTTTATGAGTGCGGAATACGCTGACGCCACAGAGGCCACTAATCCCTCACAGAGGATTTGAGGATTGGAACGTGACAGGGCTCTAAACATCAACACTACCTGAAAATAGTAGGCCTCTCAAAAATATGCATTCTGAACAGTTTCGAAATGTGCTAATACCCTGCGAGCGCACACAAAAACTCAGACGGGATCTAAATATAGCTGCTGCATGTGTACCTTGGAGGCAGTTGTAGGAACCAGCCCTACAGCAGCCATGTATGTACTGCCAATAGTCTTGATTTTCTCAATGTCCCTGTAGCACTCTTTATCCATCAGCTGGAAAGACAGAAAACAAGAGGAAAGCATTACTACTATTACAAAGTTCCAATAAGTTTAAGTTCATATATATTAAAGGTTGTTTTGGAAACAAATACAATTTAAAATGGGATTATTTTTTTGTGTTTGAGTAAATTAATGCTTCATGTTGCTGATTACAGATTCCAGCAGGCCAAAAGTCATCTGCAAACAATCAGTGTATCAATAAACACAACCCTCAGTCATCTTTGGAAATGACATTATGGAGGTCGTATGGCATCAGAGCCTTCCCTCCTAATTCTCCAAAGGCAGCAGCAAAACTAGATAAAAACTGAGCGAAACATCCACTCGCCTCGTCGAAGTCGGCGATGATCTCGTTGAGCAGCCGCAGACACTCGACGCCCATGTTGTTCCCGTCCAGTTCAATGTAGAAGTCGTTGAAGTTGGCGATGGAGGCGAACAGCACTCCAACCTGAGCGTAGGACTGGTAGTAAAGGTCCTGGAGGGGAGGAAAAGTCTGGTTCAATCAAGCTGGACTGAAGCATCACAAGGCATTAAAGGGTCGGTTCACCAAAATGACAAAAGAAAATCTGTGGGAACAGAATAATAATTCAACCCACACCAAGACTTATTTAATATATAGATGCATCTACACATAGATATACTCCATAAACTTTACCTTTGAGCTTATTTTTTGTTACAAATAGATTTAAGAAGCGCTATGATAGCTCATAGCTCCAACAACGCCATCGTCTCTAAAACCCGAACAATCGGATATTGAGAAATTCTCACGTAAAGAGTCCTTTCAGCAATTTACGTCAGCATCCGGTCGTCTTAAAGAAGTGTGAATGATATGTTTATTCCATTATGTATCACTGTGAGGACATCACCAATTGTTGTATCATTACACCCAGGACAAAGCAACCACTATGGTGATGTCACCATGATGATGTCACTTTACTCGGATCTGCCTCATGCCAAACTAAGCAACACAATCAAGTTATCAACTAAAATATAATTTTCCATAATGTTGATTCCAGAACTTTTTTGTAGTAAATGTAACTATGAGCAATTTAAAAATAACAGAAAATAAACAATTGCTACAAATCTTTGAATCTAAGCTTTCAGTTAAAAAATGTATCTCGAAACATAAAACCATAATACTGAAAAGTACGGATATTTTCTTATACCCCTAGTAAATTTCTTAATTCTTTTTTTTTTATTGCAAAACAACAAACAAAACTTTAACAACAAGATAAAAAACAACATTAACACAAACAAAGACATTATGTAGAAGGCAGGCAGGTGTGTTTGTGTCCGTGGATGAATGAAATTGAATTAGGATAAATAATAAACAAAACAATAACACAGTTGTCACCATGATCAAAGAATGAGAATCATTTCCTTCTTTCAACGTTGGTCCTGTTACGAGTCACCTTCCTTCACAGGAGGGGGATGACCCATTGTGGACTTAATCTCTACAATTAAACAGCTCCAGGACCCCTAGGAGGGGCCCCTCCCAGAGATGGGGAGCATGGCCTTGACATTTTAAACAATAATAATAACAATAATCATAAGGCATCAGTTTGTTACTTACATTTCTTAATTCTTCTTAAACCAGCTCATATCATTATTGCCTATGATTGAACCCATCATTCTTATGGATTACCATTAACTCATTCATTAAACTCTACCATGGCGTATAATGGCCCATTATAAATGTTTTTAGGCCGCTTGTGAAACATTTGACATTACTTTTATGGAGACAAACTTATATTTGCAAATACACAAACATTACATATAAATAATAGATATTATTTATAGACTGTATTGAACACCAAAGCTCCAGCTGTGAAGCCGATATTTCAATAACAATAATTTCAATACAGAGATAGATTTCACATCAGGTGCACTCCTCCACTTAGGTGATGTTTTGACAGTGTGTTTGTTTGTTTGTTTGTTTACACAAAAACTACTAGACGGCTTGTCATGAAACTTGCAGGGAGTGTTGAACATATGACAGGAAGAAGCTGAGGTAACCTAAGGTCATGTTTTTAGTTCATTCATCCCATGTTCCATGTCTCCTGTTTTATTTTGGCGCTCACCCATCTTCTCCTGTGTCTCCGCCTCATCCTGATTGGTGTCACCTGTGTCTCGTTTTGGCTCCGCCTGTCTTTGGACTTTGCCTCCTGTTCACCGTAAACTGAACCTGTTGTCAGGTAAAGTTCACATCCTGTGTGTTTCAAGTCGTGCTTTTGGGTCCAGTTTTCTGTGTGGCTCCAGCATTAACAGTAGTTACAGTATATTCATGGATTCAAGTAGGGTACTGGGATCTTTGTTGTTGCATTTTAGGCTCAAATCTCAGGAACACATGTGCGTATAAAGACCAAACAAGGCAATAAGAACTAGAGGGCTTCTCATTAGAGCGCAGACCTCCACCACGGTACAATAGTTCTCTGGTTATGACCTGAGAATTGATGTCTGAGACTTTATTTCATTTGGCCACATTACGACCAATAAAACATGGTCATAATTCAAAAAGAGGTTCCCTAAAAATGAATTTTTTAAAAGTATGATTGGAATATTGCTTTTCAAGATATTTACAGAAATGAAAATGTGAATCTTGCAAAGTTGAAGGCGATAAAATAAATTCCTGAATTCCAATCCTGATCCAAAGCAACACCAGAACTCAACGGATTTGTCCCTGTTCCCAGCTCCTCCACAAAAATTCATGAAATTCACTTTAGAAAACCAGCAGACAGGGGTGAAAACACTGTTTACTCCTTGGCGGAGGCAGCAATTGTTGGAGCAGTGAAACTTTGAATTCCAGGCAGCAGAGTCCCACTGCGCTGTTATGAATACAGTGTGTGGGTGAACTTTAGCCCAGAGGAAAGAGAGGAAGCCTTTCTATACACTGCAGCTCAGAGGGGGTCACCAATGTGCCGGAAACATAGTTCCTGACTTCCTGCCCCCAGTGTTTACTAGTCTCAGCCTCAGACCATCCCTGCACCGTCTGATGCACAGCCTGCTGGTTGGTAAAGAATAAGAGCTTTATCTTTTTATTATTAGTAACAAATCCCATGTCAAGACCAAAACCAACAATGAATTTAACCAGTGCTGTCTGTGTGGCTGAAGGCTGTGTAGCTGATGCCTCTGTGCCACAGAGCTGGTAAAAAACTAGAGACTCAGTAGACGTATCCCTCCGCCAAGGCCAAACAACCCTACACACGTCTGCATACACAGTCATAGATATGTGTGCATTTTTGCATCAGGATTTATGGATTATTTGCTGAGAAATTAGTGAAAATGTTGAAAAAAAAATTTTTTTTTTAATTCTTGAATCTGCTGCTTTATTTGGATCTTCACTAAAAGTTAAATGGGATCTTGTTGTTTGTGTTTACTATTTGTTGTGTATTTAGGGAAAATGTAAAACAGAAAAAAAGTTTGCAAAGTTGAAGAAAATGGAAATAAATGGTGTCTCTGCCCCTTTTTTCACATCCACACCTGATGTTCCGTGTGTTTCCTGGCTCATGCATCATCATATATCCAGCAGTTTTTGCCTAATCCTGCTGGCGAACAAACAAATGGACGCAGGTGAAAATGAGCTCCTTGTCTGAGGTAATGAACTACGTTGCTGCTGGGTGACGTAGTCCTTCATCCTTTCAGCTCATTAAAGTTGCAAAGCAGCAAAAACATGGAGCCATGAAGCTTCACAGTAAACTACAGCGAGTGTCCTTTTGGTTTTATTTATTCAGAAGAATAAAGGACGATGTGAGGGGTTTAGGATCCCTCGTCAGACTGGGAGGAGACATTGGGGTGGACCCGACACTTTTTTTGGAGGGGTTACATGTCTCATCTAGCCTGGGAATGCCTCCGGATCTCCAGGAGGAACTGGGAAGTGTTGCCAGGAAGATGGATGCTTGGAATACCCTGCTGAGCCTCGACCCAACCACGAATAAGAGGAAGAAAAAATGGACGGATGGATGGATGCATGCATTTTCTGAGCTTGACTCATATCACTTAAAAGTCTGGATAACTCAGCCTCTGCTGCATCACATTTGACTCATCCTCTTCTTCTATGACTCATCAAACTTTATGACAGTGGAAATACTTTAAATCTGCTGTAGTCCTGAATCTATGAGGGCCGTTTGGAATACCAGCCAAAAACCCCTTCAGTGGTCAGTGTTCTCAAAGCTGTAGAGCTCGTTAGAGTTTGTTCTAATATGCTAAACAGGCTGAATTCTGGCTTCCACCATCCAAGCCGTGTCCTAACTGCAGCTCTCTTCTATTTACATGACATTTTTTGCACTCTAAGTGTTATAATTACACAATGAATCAATAATAACACCAAACATAACACTTCCTGACATTTTGCACTGCAGAAGATCAGATTTAAGACAGATGGGAGGAGTTTGCCACGTTTTCTTGCATACAAGCTGTTAAATGGTAATATTTCTAATAGTCTTTATAAAACTAACATACATTTTACTTCTTAACATTAGAATATGAAATTGTCTTCACTTTGTTGCCATTGATATTTATTTTTCCCATGATTGTCACCGTTTCCATCCATGTTGTGTTTATATCATACTTTTACTACATTTGGACAGACAAATAGTTTCATTCTACAAGAATCACTGATGTAGCTTTTCCAAACCAAGCTTGTCCTTTTGTTGGAATATGAATTTCCTGACAGGATGTGTGTTTTCATCACTTCCTGAGAGGGGGGGGGGCGAGGAAGGAACAGAGATCAGTGATGAGTGGAGGGGATGTTCATCAATCAGTGGATACAGACTCACCGGGCTGTCAGCTCACACTTCCACTTTAACACCACAACACATGGTCGCTGCCATTGTCTGAGACAGCTGAGATATGTTTGCATCCTGACACATGTCATAATGGAGATGCAATGCATTAACTGATGACCTCACTGAGGATTGTTAGCAGATTTTATTTCGACCTCTGGCCTCTAGACCTCAGGTTTTAGTGACAGTGGCGTTGGTGGAGGTGATGACCTCTCTGAGTTCTCTGGTTCTATAATGAACATATAAACTCTACTAAACTGTTCCTGCTTTCTGGAAAGGTTCCAGACTGACGTGAACAGGCCAGTTTTTTAGACCAGTCATCAAGTCGGTCAAATGATGTAAGAAGATATAATTAAATTTGTTTAATTTACTGCTTTAATTATATTCAGATTTTAAAAAAAATATAACTTTACTTAAAGTTTTGTTCATATGTGAAGAGATTGTTTAGTCGACATGTTAAGAAGCTGGATTTCTGTGAAAAATATTTAGTTATCATTTCTGAACATGAATTTGTAAAACTAATATATTATTATTATATTATTATCCAATATTTAGAGACGTTGTTCGATGCTATTTTAGAAGCTACCTGTGGATGCAGTATCCCTACCTGGACTCTAGAGGGCAGCGTTCTGACCGACGGACTTCACTGATAGAAACCAATGCTGACACTTTCTCATGAATAAAGGAGTATTTTATATGTATGGATTATATATGATCAGTGAATAACAGGGGGATTTCTATTCATTTTGTTTACAAAAGTAATTTGAACTTCAAAGTAACTGTAACTAAGCTAGATTACTCCTTCCTGTATCTTCTCTATTTGGTAACTTGTACAGCTGTGATCATAAAGTAGCTTCTTGGTTACTTGGATTGTTAATTTATAACATCAGTATAACAACATATTATAATATTGCTTTAATATGTAACAAACCATCACCTAAAACACAATGAAGGACTTGATCCAAATTGAAAAATAACCATTTAAAGCTGCCGATACAGGATTTATATTACAGGTAACTTCAACCAGTTTTTCCAATGTGGGGCTACGATCCCAAACTGGGCCATAAAATGAATTAAGGGGTCATGAAATGAGTATTTTTTTTACTCTTTTTTCTGTTAATATTTGATGTTCATTTCCATAATTCTTTTTTCTTGTGTAGTGCTGTTTGCTTTTATTTCCTCACGCTTAGAAAAGTCACACCGACAGACTTTCTAGAGACGTTTCTCTCTTCAGTCAAATCTGACCCAGTTTTAACTTGAATGTTTAGACGCCTTTCAAGCGCCAGCAGCTGCTGTGTTTATTTCTCAGGCGTTAACTCTCTTTAGACTGATGAGCCGTGTTGGACGAGCCTCAACACGTCTGTGGATGCTCACCATGTTCCTGGGATTTGACATGAGGAAGTGCTGAGCCACATGAGCCGGCAGCAGGTTGAACAAGATCCTTTTGTTGTCCAGCTTCACCTTCTCCATGTCGTCTCTCTCCTCCTCCGCCTGGGGACCATCAACAGTCAGGAGAGGGAGAGATGAGAGCTGACTGAGTGATAGGAATGTAGATCCACAGTGAAACTGATGCTCTGTCATTCAAAACACAATGAATCTGTACTGGAGCACAAAGCTCACAGGTAGATGTAATGGTGTTTCCTCCCCACTAGAGGGAGATAATGATTTACAAACAAGACAAATTGTCTCTGCTGTTCCTAAAATAGAAACATAACACTGAGACAATTTTTTTTTTTAAAGCATTACATCAAATCATACTAGTCCTTAAAATGTTTAAATCTTCCATTATTTCAGTGTGTTTCCATCAGAAATGTCTTAGAAATGAGTTTTTGTGAATAATATTTCATTTAGCTTTCCCTAAATATTTACACAGAGCTTTTTCAAAACAGAAACTGAGAGCAAAATAAACAAATATACTAAAAGAGAGAGAGAGAAACCAACAAATAGCTGCATAAATGTACATATGAGGTTTTCTCAGCGGTGACGAGCATCTATGAGGTCATACTATGGAGCACACCAGCTGTTCATTCATGCATAAACAAATATACGTTGATGCTGCAATCACAGATTGGCAAAAAGGCCCATAACTCAAACAATAGAACTCGACTGATTCTGGATTTTAAGGCTCATACCAATATTGATGATTAAGAAAAATGACAAAATAATATAATAACACTTCAACCTTGCACAAAAGGTGCAGGAGGGTCACACTGGACTGATTTTTTATAGTTTAGAGTCTGAAAACTGAATTTTCTTTTGTCTTTATCCAGTGAATTCCAAATGATAATACCCTTGTTAAACTAAACCACTGCTATAAAAAGGCACAAAGACTGGGGAGAAAATGACACAAGAATGGTACGGCTGAGGCAACATGACTGGAGGCACCAGGGTAGTGAATATACAAAAACTAAAACTGAATGAAATACAAGGCGTTTTCCTTTTCTTGGCCAAAAATGGAGGAGGGAAATTTAAAAAAAGACAATTGGATTTTAATTTTCTGAATAAGTAAAAATGAAAAATAAGAAATAAACAAAAAAAGGTCTGTTTTTTTTTTTTGTTCTCTGGCCTTTGTATTTCAAAATGTAAAATCAAATAACCACAGAAGATACACAGACCGTTAATAAACACAGTGGTGCATTTTTAAATCTCTTTAGTGTTTACTAACATTAATTTTGGATAAAAAAGTGAAAATATAACAAATCAATTATCTAATTAGGCCTAAATAAGTCATTTCTTTATTTTAAGGTCCGGCCCCCTACGCTGTCGGCTTTGGTCAAATCTGACCCTTGTTGACCTAAATATTACTTTACTTTTCAATTACCTACAAACGTGGCTTCATAAGATTTCATACCTGAGTAGCCCACAGATAGTCGAGCCTCAGCTTCAGGTCCAGCTGTCGAGAATGAAGAGTCAGAGCTCCAGAAAACAGCAAGACGGCCAACACAGGATCATAACCCCGAGTGTGGAGAAACCCTCCTCTGAACGACACACAACCAAAGTCTTTACGTTTCTTAACTTTGTCATAACGGCAAATACAAAACTCTGAATGAAACCCCATACTGGACCACCAACACACATCTTTACACATCACGTGCAACTCGGTCTCACCCCACAGCTTGGCGATAGCCGCTCGTCTCCATGACGACAGTGTAGGTGACAGAGAGAAGGAGGAGCAAGAGGATCTTGGGGAGCGAGGAGACTCGGAGGTAGGGGACGAGAGTGAGGGTTCCGGCCACGCAGGACAGCAGGGCGTAACCCATGTTGGTACAAGCTCCGTCCACCCCTGTGCTGTTGGCGTCTGGAGGGACGTCATCCACTGAGTCACTGGAGTTTGTCCCAACCCTCCCCCAAGGAACGCATCCCACCTGGAGGAGAGGACGGCATAATGAAAGGACGTTGGCGACATAAACAACCACTAATAATAAGCTTTTATACACTATTTATGATGATGCAATAAAAATATAAGATGTACAGTAATGCCGGTTCTGCTGGAAAGATGTTTCTTTTTTTTATTACTCACCCGATATAATAACATTATTGGGTTTTTAAAACAAAAAAGCCATAACAGTTTATGTAAAAAATAAATTTTATACTTATACTTCATTTACAAACCATACAGACAGCAAATATTCTTTATTAAACTCTCTAGATCACATTTACCAAAAACAGCGCTGTTGAGTTTTTGTGATAAAATAAGATTTCTATCTGTTTATGTCATTAATCAAGTGAAAAGAGTGAAAAAAGTTTAAATTAATTACCTTTACAGGTGTTGGTAGAGGCATTTTGACAGATCAAGACTAGCTTTCCCCTGTTTTCAGCCTCTATGCTAGCTAAGCAAAAGCTAGTAGCTTCATATTTAGCAGACATATAATTCATAAGAAAGCTGAAAGGTCCAAAAACTGTTCATTCAAGCCTTTTAATCTGAAAAATCCCAACAAAGTGTTTCATCGACAATCATATCACAACAAGACCTGAGTCCACTGCCATGCTAGCCGTGCTACGCAGCTGTACAACAGTCAATACTAACATTAGCATGCTAACATAGTGAAAAAGACAATGCTAACATGCTTAAGACGCATGTTTACCATTTTGATTTGGAATGTTAGCATGCCAACATTGGCTAAATAGAGCTAATTAGCACTAAACACAAAGTAGGCTACAGCTAACACTGATGTCATTAGTTTTTCAGGTATTTATAGTCCAATAAAATTCTGACCTAATGATGGTGCTTGATAAAAAGTGGAATCAAAAATGTTAAAGATTTTAAAAATCAACTTTAGTATGCTAATAAGCTAAATCACAATTACAAATACGGTACACATTACATGCTAGTCATTGCGAGCGTCGCTTATTAGCTTAAAACATTGTATAAATCAGTATAAGGCTGTACACTTTGTAGACTTTATTATGCTAACTAAAAACAACACACACGCAACAATTAGATGAACTAATTATACAGAAGCAGGGCCATGCATTAATACATCCCTGTTGCTACACCTTTGTTAGTCACACATCCACACACAGGCGCTCAGAGCAGCCTGACCGAGTTCTGAGGCTGATGCTGACACCGAGCAATTTGTGTTGAAAATATTTCAATGAGTATTTTACACTTGAACAACAAATGTTTTATTCTTCTAAGAGTCAGCAGCACCATCTGCTCAGCTGTGATGTGTTACTCTGCCAACTCATTTCCTGCAGTGACTTCCTAACAGTGAAATGATGACACTTTTTAAACAGGCCTTGCAGCCATTGTATTATGATATCAATATTTTAGTAATAACATTTACATGCACACTGAGAGAGACCTGCTATTCACCAGTGCACTCTATAAGTGATTGCAGTAGGTTTCTGGTTTACTACAGTGATGCAGGATGATTAGAAGAGATGAACTTTTATTTGTCATGTATACATACATGTTTGTATTGTTAAATGTCAAAAATTCAGCATGTAAATAAATGATGAATATTTACATATAAACTACTGGTTGACATCTAAGAGACACACTCACCACACAGGCCTGGGTCACAGAGTAGGTGAGCAGCACCAGGAAGACACACAGCACTGTTCGGATCTGGATGGTGAGGCAGCCCGGTTGGCACTAAAACCAGAGGGGAGGTGATGGGGAGGTGGGGGAGTGGTTGGAAAATAGAACGAGTCAGTAAATGAAGCACCTGTTTATCTACCTCAATAGCATTTTGGACACATCATTAGCCGGGGGGGGGTGAGATGAGTGCATTTTGCAGGGTGGCTCATTATATGCAGGCCTATTAGAGGAGACACTTAAAGAATATGACGACAGCTCAGTGTAGCATGATAGCACCGTGTCATATAGAGGGGGTGAAAGCCAACAGACACAGTCCAACCTGGAAGTATGGTAAGTAAATATGAGTCAGTTCTTCCACAAATATTTTCATGGACCAATGATTGTTTCCCCTCTTTCTGCAGCTCCTGTAGGCGTCGCTACAGCGGATCTGTCGATTGGAATTAATGATCTGGCACAGGTTTTTGACGCCAGATGCAGCCCTCCCTGTTTATCCGGGCTTGGGACCAGAACCAGGCGTACACTGACCTGTGCATTCCCGATCGTGGGCTCACAATTTTGAGCCATCAGCAAATCATTTATCAAGGAAAAAAGGCCAAACAATCAAGCCTCATTTCCACGGCGTCGTACCGCCTCGCCTCGCCTCACCTGGTACTACTTTTTACTACCTGCTCCCTTGCATTTCCTTGTGAACTAGGTATTAGGTTCCAGAGCACTGATTGGTCAATGCCCGGCACGCACAGAGTATCCTGCACAGCACAAATCAATGGCCGCCACACTCAAACAGCGAAGCTACTTTAGCGACCATAACTCTTTTTTTTTTTTTTATTGCAGCCGCGATATTTATTTACTTAATTTATTATTTATTTATTTATGGTTTTAATAACACTATTGATGCACTTCCTGTCCAGGTTATTTAAAGATCATTATTAATTCCCATATTTTCTTCATTGTCGATAAATAATGTAATTATTTCTTCCCAGTATCGCAGCTCTAACCGTCCCGAGCAGCCACCTGATGCTCTGTTCCACCTGTCGGCTCTGTGGACGAGGGAGCGGGAGAAGGAGGCGGTCCTACCTGAACACTGGTGAGGTGCAGGTACATGACACAGGCCACGTGGAAACACACACACAGCACCAGCAGCAGCAGCACCAGCATCCCCCTGAGACAGCAGAGGAGAGACCAGAGTGAGAAGGGCTTCCCCAGTTCTCTAAAACACCTTCGCTTTAATGGTGTCACTACACCCAGCAAGATCGATCCAATTACACAAATGCACAAATGTGGAAGAGTGTGTGTGTGTGTGTGTGTGTGTGTGTGTGTGTGTGTGTGTGTGTGTGTGTGTGTGTAGGTGTGTGTGTGTGTGTGTGTGTGTGTGTGTGTGTGTGTGTGTGTGTGTGTGTGTGTAGGTGTGTGTGTGTGTGTGTGTGTGTGTGTGTGTGTGTGTGTGTGTGTGTAGGTGTGTGTGTGTGTGTGTGTGTGTGTGTGTGTGTGTGTGTGTGTGTGTGTGTGTGTGTGTGTAGGTGTGTGTGTGTGTGTGTGTGTGTGTGTGTAGGTGTGTGTGTGTGTGTGTGTGTGTACGTACTGTGGGATCATTAGCAAATAGATAAGGCCAAACAGAGCAGCGAGGATCAGAGAGAGCACCACTGCACTGATGAAATGGTCGTCATATACCTGGTGATACTAGGAAGGAGAGAGAGAGAGAGAGAGAATGTCAGCATTAGAGGAAAATCATCCATCCATCTTTAGAGATGTTTATCTGAGAGGCCTTAGTATCATCAACATTATCTTACAACATCAGGTCAACCTCAGTAAAGTAAATACTGTAAAAAGTGTGTTTCTCTCTGGGCTTTTTTATATAATCAATATTTGATTTTAAAGAATACTGCTGTTGTGCTAATCATTGAAGCTTTATTTGTAGTATGATGTCATTATTCAGTCACATTTAGTGAACGTAGAGTAATAAATAACACTTCTACTCAAAAAACGATATTACAAAATGTCATTTTAGACATTTATTATACATTTATCTCCTATTTTAGTCAAATATTCCACTGATACTGTAAACGAAGACTGTGGTAAACAACATTTCAAGCACATAAAAAAAATCTGTCCACATGAATAAAAGCTATATTTTCACAAGAGATTTGAAACTTTTCAAAAAATTTCAATTCAGATTTTCTGATTTTGGGGCCAAGTTATGTTTTTTTTAAACAATGGAAACTTGGATAAATGGAAGCTTAACTCTAAATAGTACAAACCCACGCTACGTTACACCATCATTAATGTTACCAAATGATGTTTATGCTTGAGGGACCCCTGGCAGCAGAAATGACGTACTGTGCCTTTAAGGCTGGGGCACACTTCTCTGTGCTGCAGTGTCTCTGGAAGACAGCCGCATGGTTGTTTCTCTGACAGTATATTTATGAGGATTTCGGTGAATAACCTCTCAGTGTGTTTTCCATTTCAGTCCCATCAGAAGTCGGATCAAACAATCAGCGTCTTTGACGCTCACATCCACGGGCTTCGTGCAGGAGCTTTTGGAGGTGTGCACGTTGGCTCCTCTGCAAAACTCAGTGACCTATATTTGCAGTTCCCACCCTTCCTTTTCTGTGCAGACCCAGGCAGAGGCATTTACATGAGTCTTTCAGAGAACCATAATTCCAACCTGTGCACGCTACTTTGATTTTCTGCCAGGTTTTGTACCAGAGAATTGAATTCTGATCTCTAAGTGCTGACCTCCATCACACACATCAAACACCATTGTTTCACTGTTGGAAAATTAGGTTAATTATGTGATTTTCCTGATTTTAAAAAAAGCTCACAGCTCAAATCTGAAAATCTCCAGCATGACAGGATGAGAATACCATGTTTGAAAATGTATGTGGTGACTGTTTAAATCCTTTTCAAGCATCCTCATCACCTCAGGTAACCCTCTTTGATGCTTCACTTTGCTCGAGCCAGCTTGTATGTGTGGTGTGAGAGCTTCCAGGCTTGTTGGGATTCACTATCCCTGCCAGCTTGCTCTCGCCTTTAGCCGTCGTTATTGTTTGACATTCCCAGGATGCCTCCAAAGATGCAGCCAGCCTGATGATGGCACCGTCCACTGCAGCAGCAGCAGCAGCTCCCTCTGACCATCTCCCTCCCTGTCTGAGCCCTTTGCTCTAGACGTTTAACAAAGGAGGTGAATTCCAGCCGAGCATCCATGAATCTTATCCCACTGGTTGGAACCTAAAGCTCCTGAAATTACAGGTGATCTCCTGAATGTGGATGGAGCTGCACCTTTTGCCTCAGCCTCAAGCACTCACCCTCCTGAGGGAGCTGACTCCCAACAGCTGTTCTCACGCTCCGTCTTACCCTCGTGTTCATAACCTAGAGATAGATCTTCATTATCAGAGGTAGGGATGAAACCTCTCTAACGTGACTCATCTGTCATCAGAAAGTTGAGAAAGGCTGTGTGGTAACTCAAGTTGAATGTCGGCCCATAGCTGAAGATCGAAACTAAACATCAACCAGTGTCTTTATTTTATAAATTCATGACAGTTTATCCATCTAATTGTTATCAAGATATTTCACAGCCAAAGTGGACCAACAGAACCGACTGACTGGTGTAAAATTGGCTGATCATAAATCAACCACTGAAGGGATGATGGAGGCGATTTGAACTATCAGATACATTCAGGTGTGAATACGATCAGGGTTCTTCCTGTAAAAGAGAACATTGCTCTCAGGGAACATTTCCTGAATAAAGGCTAAAATTAGACTGGCTCTCTGTAGAGAACATACCTCCGCCTACACGGAACAATCCCACACATTCTAGTTTAGCCTCAACTTTTAAACCAGTTTGATACGAAGCCAAATGCTGGACTGGACTGGTAATACAGAATCACCACAGGGGATCTCACATAACTCAGCCAGAACAGAAAGAGAGTCCATGAATGGGAGTTTTCAAAGTTCTAAAACTTTAATAAAAGGCTTCAGCCTAGTGTAGCTTGATAAAATATGGCAGAAAGCGACGTTTGAAGTGCGAATGGGGACCTTGAAAGCTTCTATATTTAAAGATTTCTGACAGACAGGAAGTCAGGTGATGCATTATTAAGGAAGAAAAAGTCCATGCCAGACGTTCATCTGGAGGGTTTGTGTCCCATCTAAAGTATTAATAATTACCTCCACCAAGGAGGTAAGGGTATGTCTTCACCGGTGTGTTTGTTGGTTTGTTTGTGTATAATCAGGATTATATAATAATCTACTGGACCGATTGTCAGGATTGGGCGCATAGCAGGGAAGAACCCATCAAATTTTGGAGTGGATCCGGATTAGAGGATGGATTTAGGAATTTTTTTTGCAAGGAGGGCTTTTTTGACCATTTTTGTCAATTATGCATAAAGTTCTTGAAGGTTTACCATGAAAACAGCTGGAAGGGTGGGGCATATACAAGGAAGAGACCAACACATTTTGGAGTGAATCAGGATAAACCAATTCCAATAATATTCCTTTAATAATGCAATTTGAACAGCATTTTCATCAATTCTGCATAAACTACTTTATGAATTTGCATGAAACTTATTGAGTCAGATTAACAACTGGAATTTAATTAGGGTGTAATTTAATTAAACGGGACGGTTGGGCACGGTTGCGCAGTGAGTCATGCTGTTGCCTCACAGCAAGAAGGTCCTGGGTTCAAATCCACCTGAGGACTCTTGTGTGTGGAGTTTGCATGTTCTCCCTGTGTCTGCGTGGGTTCCCTCCGGGTTCTCCGGCTTCCTCCAGAAACCTACCCTGGAGTAGAATTCAGCTGTGTCCTGAACCCTACAATCATCTTCTGAGAGAAATCTTTTTTACACTAGCTGTGTGGGAGTTAAATGTCTTAATTTGTGTCCTCAATTTTCTGCTAGTGGTATTTTTATGACTTCTAAAATATATTAAAATGAGTAGCAATCAAGCAGTTTTTATTGTGCACAGGGTTTTAATTCTTCTGCTACTAGTTTGGGTGTCTAGATTGCACATAGACACACAGACGCACACAAACCGGTCCCTGTTCTGTGTCTCCTTTATGGCTCTACCCACGCACACATAGGAGAAGATATCACGTGTAGCGCTCAGACGTTCCCAAATCATTATCTTCACCCCCTCCTGAGAGGGTGGGTGGATTCCTCACTCACACACACACACACACACACACACACACACACACACACACACACACACACACACACACACACACACACACACACACACAGATATCATAGACAACAGGCGTGGGAGAGCCAGAAAGGGGAGAATTCGAGATGGTAGGGTGTGTATGTGAGAGAATAAGATGGAGTCACGAAGCCTTACATGTAATAAGGAAAGTATATATTTGTTGCATGTGGCAACAAATATAAACACAAGTTGCTGGCATCTCTGCAGATGTTATGCATGCATCATCGTGCATGTCCTCACCCTGCGCTCCCTGTCTCTGCTCCTGTAGAACAAGGTGATGGAGTTGAGGTCTGATGTCTCCGACTCCGTCTGCCGCGCTTCAATGAGCCGCCCGATGTACCGGTTGACTCGCGTTCCCGGCGAGTGCTGCACGGCGGTGGCCGAGAAGGACGTCCGACTCCTCAGCTTCTCCGATGCGGTCCGCAGGGCCCTCCGCTGTCAGACGCCAAACAGACAACACAATCAGTCTCTGCAGAGGCCAGCCTGTCTGATGTGTTGAAGCTGACTGGTTCTCAACTGGTGTGCTGAGGCGTACCAATGCAATTCTGCAAGGTGACTGTAAGATTTGGATTTGTTTGCAAACATGGAAACAAGGTTAAATAAGATGTACAGAAAACTTTACAACTCATTACCACTAAACAGGTAGAAAAATGTAAAGTTTGGGGGTTATTAGCTAACTTGGCAACCAATTGAAGTTTGTTCATAAAGCCTAGCAGATGCACACATATATATTACATACTTACAGTGTATATACAATGCATATGTACACACATTGAAAGCACAGGTGTAAAAATGCTACACAAACACAACTGATTAAGCGTTTAATTGCATTATGAGACTGCCCATACCTCCGCCAAGGTCCAACAGTCCTCTTTAATCAAATTAAACCAACATCAAAAGTCTAATTATTAACCTAACCTAACAAGTTTCATAAAAATCCGTCAAGTAATGAATACAAAATAGACTGATAATGTAATCTGGAGACAGACAAACAAACCAGCAGAGGCTGGTGGAAACATCACCTCCTTGGTGGAGGTAAAAAATAATAATAAAAGAGATGAAGTCAATCCAAATTTTAAAGAAAGAAAATAAAATTATTTTTTAAATTACAAAATCTGTTTTGAGGACAACTGTTCCTGTGTGGGTGCCATAAATCATAAATCAAATCTAGCCTTACTCACTTAACTAACCTGTAGAATGGAAATAAAAGACTGGGAGTTTCAATTTATAATCTATATAACAGCCATTCAGACTCAGCTTTATTAATATTTACAAATCTTTTCTCACAGCTGATGCTGCAAAAGCAGCAGGTGTAATTAGCAACATTAATGATGGTTTTGTTCCATTTAAGTGTCCCAGTCAGCCAAGTTAGCCAGCAGACACATGACCAGAGCCCTCAGACTGGGACATCTGAACAGAATTAGCTCTTAATTAATGTTACAGGATACACCTGTGTTCTACCACGGATACACCAGTGAGGGTTCAGTCACATTTGTGCTATAGCATCACCATCTTATGCTAACTTTTCTCCAGTTCATCTCTCCACAGGTGAGAATATTTCACTTTGCTTATTGTGACACTGTTCTGCTTTAAAAAATAAGCTTCACTTCACATGTTTTTAAACTGGGCTGAATGCTAAAATATTAGCAAGTCAACACGCCTACATTAGCATATTGAATGCTAAAATGCTGACTTTTAGAATGTAACAATTATTGTTTCAAGATTTTATGACGCTAATGTTAGCATGTAGCATGCGCTCATAGTACTAAAGTAATGTTTAGTAATTACTTACTGTAGCATTGCTGCCTTGTTACAATACTAAGGTTAGCATAATACTTTACAATGTTATGGGAGGATGCTACATGGAAATAATATAAAACTACAGTGAGGTTAAAGTTCAAATTAATTGTTCAGTTTATATTTTTATGAACTTGAGCTGAAATTTTGCATTGTTGATGAAGTGACCTAATCATGCTAGCTAAATTTGCTAGCTAGCTTTAACATTAACGCCACAACACACTGACGTTAATCAGAAAATGTTTATAGGGATGTATTGTCAGCCATGTTTTGTATCAGACAGTATGTTAGTGTTATATTAGTGTAATGTACTTAAATACAATTAAAGTCTCAACTGTACAGCATATATAACTTGCAGCTTTGTCGGTCAGATCTGTGTCATTTATTCGTATTTGACAGCTAAATGATAAGCATTAGCATACAGAAATATAAATATTGCTCTTAAAATTTACATCTACAGAGGAAAATTAAAAATAGTCACTGTCTGACAGGAAGTGATACAAAGACTTGAGGTTACATCCATCTTAATAAGTGATTACATTTTCATATTCTAAGTCTCACAGTTTATCATTAAAAAATGTGAGACAATTCCACTTGTTTCTGGAATAAGACGGAATAAAGTAGTTTGCTGCGCTAGTGTCCAGAAACAATCCTTTAAACACATCCTGGAACAATCAGGCAAGGGCCAGGAAAGAACCTATGACATTATGGCAGCCATCCAGAAAAAGGGACGGATCCAGGAAGTTTTTTCCACTTCCTTTAATGTTGCTATAGTTAGGATGGCATTTTTCCCTAAGTACGCTAACACTGCTGAACTGATTTCCAGGAAACACTGTGGAGGGATGGCGCATGGGTCAGGCCAGCTAAACAGACTCTTAATGGAGGCCTATATAAAATATAGTTGATTAAAATAATGGCCACAGGTCCTGATAATGATAATGGACATTTGCTGCAATGCTGAATTGGAATAAAAAGGTGCCAGTACTCTGAATAGGGTTGTAAGAAGATGTTGATACACTTGAATATTGCAATATTATGTTTTGCAATATATTGAATATCTTACCCCCAGATTCACAAAACACATTCGAAACCTATACCCACAACCTCTGAAAGGAGTTTTGGAGGTTCTTGCAGATCCAGCAGCTTTTCTACATATTCTGCATCACATAGCTGCACAGTTCTGCATCCCATAGTGTATTTTGACAATTTCTAGCCAACCTCTAGAGAGTGACAGTCCTGACTATTATGTTTTGTGGTGTTATAATTCCATTACAAAACTCCACTGCGTCTCAATGCAAGTGTTTGGCTACTTGGATAATCGTTTAACAACGTGGCTAATGCTATTAGAAGAGATGATAGCACGCTGTGGGTGATTACCAGCAGTCGTAATGCAACCTCATCAGAATCATGTAGTGCTTATTCCTCACTCAGTTCGCCGGATTACCGCTAGCAGGCTATTTCTGACTTAACCACGACGCCAATCATTAACCAACCAAAACACCAACAGAACAACCTGGGAAACGAACCCCAAACTGGTTTTAAGGCAGACACACACACAACGGTCATGAGGAACACCTGAAGAGATGAACGTTACAAACCCACCAACACCAGTAACACCATCAGGCAGTATATGCACACGCTTAGCGAGCTTCAGAGCAGCGAAAAGTTATCCTCATCATATCACTACCACCGGCTTACTTTTCAACAAGTAGCCGTAATGCACAGTACTTACTGTAGTACTTAGGATGCTGTGAAATCTAGAAATCCAGATTACGGTGTTACTGCGAGTGTGTGTGTGCAGCAGATTAGTAATCCAGCAGGATTTCGGTGCATCACAAATGGACATGTACAAACCCATTATCGGGATTTTACTTACTACTGTATGTCAACCAGTAATATTCAGATCTACTCTGTACTGTAGGAGCAGACACAGGCGTGAACATTACGAAAAGTCTTTGACGTGTTGCCGTACCTTGTCGTCGTCCTCGCAGGTCATGACGTTGGAGAAGGGGATCTCGGCCTTGAACATCTTCCTACAGTGCATCAGCTGCACCAGCAGGTAGCATACTGTCTTGAACTTCATCCTCTTGGCTGGTTTGATGTCGGACAGAATAAGACCTGGAAAGATCTGGAGGTGTAGACAGAGATGAACAGAGAGAATAAACTACTAGGCTACTGAGAGGTACAGGAAACACTTCAAGGTATCCAACAGATCCCTCATTCGTCTGATCGTCACAAAAACAAGACTTCATTCATGACTGAAAACTACAACCACGCTGTTTCCTGTTCATTTCTGCTCTCTGGAACAGTTACGACATGTTTGGTGACTTATATTTACAACTGAAGTTACATTCCTGTTGCCGTTGGAATTTGGCAGGAAAACCCTAAATTCTGGTGTTGTGGCAAGAACCAGACTAGGTCCGGAGAAAATATGTAATTTAGTGAATCAATATTTTACCTCTAAACCCTAAAAGTAAAAATCGATCGATCGTCGTAACCATCGCACCAGATTGCTTGAGCTTCATGACCAGAATAACCTTTAGTGTTGCTCCTGGTAAACTGCAATCTAGCCAAAAAAGTGAACTGGCTTTATATTGTTGAGTGTGAACGTGCCAATCAGATTTATTTATTTATGGAATGTTTCCGGCCCAGTTTAACCTCTGCCATTGGGAACTGGTAATGAATTCCCAGTACTGTGCTGGTATCAGTTCAAAAGGGACCATTCTACCCTCTGAAGACCTCCAGACAATTTAATATCTATAATTCTCTCATAAAAAAAACTTCTAAAATCCACCTTCAAGATCATCATTTTGAACATAAATATCATTCTGGAAACCAAAATCCAGTCTTTTTAATAATTAACCTGAGAAAAATTTGCTTTATCCCGTCAAGGATGGGAGGAAAAAGGACGACACGTCATCCTAGACTTTGGAGAATTGTCTCATTCATGAATATTAAGTAGACTTTTTTTTACCTTAAAGTCAGTGTACAACGTTAGAAAACCTGCATATATCAAGAGTTTGTATGTCTGTTAAGCTACGGATTTAAAATTCCGTGAGGCAACATGCTCAGCCGCGGCTCACATGTACAGCCGATGTGAGATAGTGATTCGGTCCATGTGTAATGCCAGCTTAACTCATGGCTTGCCTGCTCCTCTCTGCATCAGAGGATTAAACTGTAACATGGATACATGTGTCACCTGTTGAGCTGTAAGGAAAAGAGGAAAATGCATAAATGAATAAGAAAGCATCCCGGCGTACTTTGCGTCTGTGCGATGGCACGATGAAATACGTCTCTATGTGATGCTTCTGAAGGAAGGCGTGTCTCTCGTGGCCGAAGCCTGGCTCCACCTCGTAGTCTCCGTTCAAACACTCCAGGGTGGTCCGTGTGATGTGCACCTTACTGAGCAGAGCAGACCACACTAGTTAGCAATGAAAAGACCGGGGCTCAGGTCTCAAACCATTATCCCCCTCGTTATTTTTATCAGCCTAATAAGCCGTCAGCTTAAAATCTTCATCCAAAACGACTCATTTAATCTGGTAACAAGTTCCAAAATCTCATTTCTTCACTTGAAACAAGACCAGACAGAGCTGAGGAGGTGACCTCATTTTTGCCGCTTTTTAAATGAAAACCCAGCTTTTGTTGCTTGATGTGAGTTTTTTTTTTTTTCCTGAATTAAGTCACATTCATTTTATTTTAAGATGTCCTCTTTATAGAAATTCCATGAAACTACTGGGACATAATTTAATCCCACTAACTTTTTTCCAAAGCCAGATATTTGATAAGCGGACTTCTGAAAGGTTGACGTTTTATTTCATCCTCTCACTATGATTCACAAATTGAAATGAAAAGACAAAAAAAAAAAAAAGTTGAATTGATGCTCCTAATAAGTGTTGCCTCATAGAGATCAGATCTAAACTTCAATATTGTCCAAACACTATTAGAGGCCAGATAAATCAAATCACTGCATTAGGAGAACATGTCTTAGGATGGTTTCATCTGAAACAACTGAACTGGAAAAATACTGGAACCCATGACATTATGCTGCTGATCTGAATAAAGGGACACAACCTTTCTTTAACATTGCTAGATGGGTATTTAACATTTTCCCTTTATGTGTGAGACATGCTGAAAACACAGGTGTGGGATAGTCTGGCCTTAGTGGAGGTTTGCTCTCTACTGACATTCTAGTTTTACAACTGTGAAATATGTTGGTGTGAGTTCTTTGAAGCAAAGGTAAACATTTTTACCTTGTTTAATCCTGCTTAAAAAAACAACAACAACAACAACATACCAACAAAAACTACTGGAAAGACCACTTTCTTTAACACTACCTCATCTATATAAGAGTGTTGGTCTCTATCAGTGTGTGCAGTTTGGTGCAGATCCAAACAAACATCCAGATGCACCAGATTTAAATTATGGCCACAAGGCCATGTGTTTGATTGGATAAGGTCTGATAGAATTAAGGAGGACTGTTGGGCGTTGGCGGAGGTATACACTCTACTCAGTGTCCTTCTGGTTTGTTGGTTGATTGGTTGATTGGGTTATTAGCAGAATTATGCTAAAACTTCCGTAAGAATGTCCACAAGACTTGGTGAAAAGACGGGACATGGGCTGGGAAAGAAGCCATAAAAGTTTGGTATGGATCTGGGGTAGATCATCGGATTGTTTTTAGGATATGTTAACATTGCTAAATTGGGCTTTTTTTCCAACATTTGTCAATTTCCACAAAACTTTGTGGAGGGGTGGGACATGGGCCACCCACGACATGGGCCACCCACGACATGGGCCATGGGCCACCCACGACATGGGCCACCCACGACATGGGCCATGGGCCACCCACGACATGGGCTACCCACGACATGGGCCACCCACGACATGGGCCCTCAGTGTCCTGAGGCTCTACAAACAACCCTGGCTGTGTTTAAAATAATGTAGAAATACATTATACATCATGCAAATGCAAAGTTGTGTCTTTTTCAGTGGAAGCGTGTTCCATTCTGACATCGATCTCCTATAATTATGTAAATGATCCATGAGATATCTCATCTTTGATAACCGTGTTCAACTCTCCCTATAATTGAAGAATCATTATCTGTCTATAATTATCTGCACTTATAATTAAGAAAGCTGTCTAATAATTACTGAGATACAGATCTCATAACCTTTAGATGAGAATCTCATAATTATGATAAAAGAAATGTTATAATTCCAGACTGACTTTTTTTTTTAGATAAATTTAGTTGTTTTTATTGTCTTTTCAGAGGATTTGTTACCTATTTCTTTTGTGAATAATAAAAGTGGTAAAATGATGTGAGCTTCATCCTTCATGACGGACATTTGACGAGTCTATAAAAGTATATATGCAGAAAGAATTGGTTCCCACTGTGACTGGATGCACACATCATAAGGCTGGACTCTCTCTCTGTTGCTGGGATACTATGTGTGTGTGTGTGTGTAGGTATGTGTGTGTGTGTAGGTATGTGTGTGTGTGTAGGAATGTGTGTGTGTATGTGTGTGTGTAGGTATGTGTGTGTGTGTCGGTATGTGTGTGTGTGTGTGTGTGAGTCCAGTTTCAGTGGGTGTAACAGTCAGCACTGACCCAGGCAGCCCTCCGGCCTCCATCACATTTGCCAGTGTGACATCATTTGACCAGACGTCATACTGCCATTTCCTGAGGCCCAGCACGCCACACAGCACCCGACCTGTGTGCAGACCGACACGCATGTTCAGGTCCACCTCCGTCGCCTCCACCACCGACCTGCGGGGGGGGGGGGGGTAGAAGCTTAAAACTCTAAATCTGTTGAAACAAGAACATTCTACCAACGTGGTTATGATTCAATCCTGAATCTTTCTCTGCAAACTGGATTAAGGAAACAAACTAAATTTAGCTGAAATGTATCTAATAAATAAAAAAGCATCAGTTTAAAGGTTGATGTGATGCCTGCTCTGTTGGTGGGTCCACTGCTTCTGGCCTAAAATATCTCAACAACTATTGGTTGGATTATCATTAAAGTTTGTACAGACATTCATGATCCCCAGAGGATGAATCAGCCTGACTTCTGTGATCGCCTGACTTTTCATTTCAAACAATCACCTGGTTAAAATTTTTAATTTGTCTGCAAATTTAATAAGGTGACCTTTAAGCAAATGTTAGCATGCTAACACATGCTAACAAATGCTAAAACACACCACATTAAAATCAGGAACAAGGTAAAAAAAACGTACTTGCAAAACCTCAGCATTGTTAGCATTGACACTGAGTGTAGTTATTAATGATGTTAATTAAATCCAGATCTGCTGAGCTGTTATTTAGTGGAAGGAAGAAACGTTTCCCACCTGAAGAACTCTGTAATATATCCTCATAATATTACTGTACATGTATTTATACATGTTCAGGTTCATGTGCAGAACACCTTCACTCTCCTCTCAGTGCATCACTGCTAGAAGCTGATCGTCACCATGCAGCCAAAGGTCACACTCACCACATGATGTTTGTGTGTGTTTACAGGGTGGCAGGAAAGAAAATGTGACTGGCCTATCAGACTGAAGGAGGGATGACACACACACACACACACACACACACACACACACACACACACACACACACACACACACACACAGAGGGATGAGTGTGAGTGGCAGCACCTGTCCTCTAAGATAAAGGACTCCTACAGCAGCATCCACTCAGACAGAGCAGCAGGCAAAGGGAACATGAACGGCGAGCGTTCACACAAGGAAATGAGGTAAAGACTCGACTTAAACTACTTCTACTCCTGCATCAGGTGTTAATGTTGAGTAAAATTAAAAGGTTTAATATCCCGTTCTGGGACAGAAAGCTTTAGTTGATCCAAATCTCTCCTAAAACCTGAAAACAGTCCAAACACTTTGATTTACAACAATAAAGCACTCAAGCAGAGCCTGAATGCATCACGGCTGCACCTTTACTTTAATAAAAGACAAGCATTAAATACTCAGGATGTTTTTCACTGAAGAGCGTTATTTAAGTTGTCAATTCTTATTAACTGCATATCTGAGAACATGTTACTTTTTCAAAATTAAAATGAATAAATAAATTAAATAAATAAAAATCCCCAAATATCAAAATGCACCGATTGTGTGCCCGGATATGGACGACATGTCGAATCCCACTCCTCACCAAATGTCAGTGAAAAATAGTTACTTCTGTAAAGAAACATAAACATAAACATAATAAATAACAACAGGTTGATTTTTAAATCTGTGTTCATGCAGATAAAACTAAACTTCGCCTGCTGTCAGAGAGAAGTGTCTGTGTGACTCACGCGATGGTGTCAATCATGTCCAGTCCCATCTCCACACAGCAGTGGGCGTGGTCCGCCTTCGGCTGGGTCAGTCCCGACACACAGTAGTAACAGTCGCCCAGGATCTTGATCCGCCTGCAGTGATTCTCCTGCAAACAGAGAGAGACAGACGGACGGATCCGAGGAATGAGTCCAACATCTGGACGATGTTAGAAAAAAGTGTTGTCATTGGTTACCATGACAAATATACCGTGACACAAATATAAAGATCACCTGCTCTGGATCTGAATCACTGATTTGAAGTTTTAATGCCTCACTATGGGTCATGGTGCATTTCACAAAGATGTGTTGTATTATATTATTATATAATCGCTCAGAGCCTTTAAACAACATGCTGATGTCGTTTGAAGCTTGAAGCCTATTTTAGAATTTCTCCCATTGACCCCAAAAGTTCCAGTTTGGTTTCATGGCTCCACAGAACAGCATCCCAAAACTTCTGGGTCTGATCTAGATGGTTCTGAGCTCCTGGGGCCCACTTTTCTGGAGCTTCTTTGGTCAGCAGGGGTGAAGGTCTTGGAGTTCATGGAGCCCTGATGTAAATTTAGGCCTTAACAGAAAAAAACCTTTGGGACTCTGCTGATAAAGTAAATCTATGAAGGTTGTCTCAGTGTTTTAACTCCATCTGATCTGTAAATGTGTCTCTGATGAGGATGAGATTCAGAGGACTGAAAAAGTAAAGACTTTTGTGTTGAACGTGGGGAAAAAAACATTCAAATCTGTTCTTGTTTCTGTTTTTTACCAATAAACCTGATATAAATGGGGGTTGAATGATTATGCTTCCCAGTGTTGATCTTGCTGTACGTCTATAAACCATATTTGTACATTTAACAGCTGAGAGTTCCTCAGAATGAACATCACCTCCTGTTTACAGGAGCTCTGACTGTACAGACGCCGCTGATCTCTGCTTTTGTAAATCAGAAGTGTGTCCTGGTGCAACCATGTGTGTGTTTGTAGTTGAGGCCAACTCTAATTGCTCTGACATGCTCTTGAAGTAGAAACCCGCCCACATATTCCCAGACAGATCAGCTATTTGTCACAGTGCACATGACACACACACACACACACACACACACACACACACACACACACATGAATACAGAGGATTCATGACAACTGCAGGGTAAGAAGCAGAGATGAGAAGAGAGGAGACGGGGTGCGCTGGTTTTCTGCTCACGGGAGCAGAAAGATTCTGGCGTGGGAGGATATGAGAATTCAGAACGTGGATGATTATCCCTGTGTGTGTGTGTGTGTGTGTGTGTGTGTGTGTGTGTGTGTGTGTGTGTGAGCAGAAATGAGAGAGAAATTATCAGCTGAGAGCAAGCTGTCTGGAGAGAAATGTTTAACCAGCTGAGAGGGGACGGTTTGTCAAAATGGAGGCGAAGTCGGTCGATTGGTTTGTCTTCATTACAGTTAGATAAAGGTTTGGGTTAAATCAGCCGTACGTCTGTTAATCTTCAGTTTAAGTTGAGCCTCTGGGGAATAAACGTGTCGTGTAGCATACAGCAGTCAGACGCGCTCAGCTGCTGTGACAGAGCCGCTCTGAAAGGGAATTTCTCTTTCGCTAACACGACAGGGTATAAATCTCAATTAGGATGCTGCTGTAGCTACACACACACACACACACACTATATATATATATATATATATATACCCGTCACAAGATTTCCATATAATGGCTTTCTGAGTGCAGGAGCACAGATAGGAGTCACATATCGCCTTGTATCTCCCTCCGTCTCTCTCCCAGCGTTAAGCCATGACCGATTGCTGGGATGCAGAATGAACTGAAGAGAGATAATCCTGCTGACCACGTGACTTCTGTTTGTGTGTGTGTGTGTGTGTGTGTGTGTGTGTGTGTGTGTGTGTGTGTGTGTGTGTGTGTGTGTGTGTGTTGTGCATTTGGAAAGCAAGAGTAAACAGTGGAAAGAGACGCCTCAGCCTCTCAGAAGAAGACTTCAGGCTAGCTGCACACCGAAGGATGAGTGAGACGACGTAATGGTCAGGATTAATTTCTATACAGCAGTGAAAAGATCTGGATCAGATCTATTTCTAAAGGTTAATGGGTTTAACTGTTACACATGTATGATGTGATCATCAATTACATGTATAACACATGAAAATCATTAAATGAATAGAATATTAAACCTTAAATTTGACCTGTATAACATACAAACCTTATGAACTTAATTCAACTCTGATGCAGGAATTTAATTAAATCACATTTCTTATTTAAATTTGTCTTAATTTTAGCTGTGAAATTATTCTTATTGTTGATTTTCTTTTTTTAAATTTCTGTGATTTTAGAAATGTTGTCATTTCATTCCAGCTCATACTGTAAGAAAAAGCTCACGTCTGATCATCCGACTAACGACCAGACCGCTCACACTGTACATGTAAAACAGGGGCTGTGGATCAGTCTGGCTGTTGACAATTGTCAATAAAGATTAGCTTGAAAGCTCCAGCAGGGCACATAGAAGTTAATTTACCAAAGAAGAATTGGAAGTCCTGAAGGGCTGGGAAAGAGACGCCAGCATACAGTCTGTGGACTCACAGGTGGCTAAACAAGCCCGACAACAACCAGCCTTCATCTGTGACGGGTCAGGAATGGCTGGTCGGTAGCAGCTGATCAGACTATGATGGCTCCTTGCTACCCACTTTACACTGCAGACAAAGGAAGATGCTGGAATATGGGGCCGACTCTGAAATGAGCAGTGTGGCTCAAAAATGGGCTCAAAACTCTACAAACTGTAATTACGTAGGCCGACCTTTTGGGGGCAGACTAAGTAAAAACAATACACCAGCCTGACATATGATGGTTTTATGAAGTGTTTGTGACCCAAACAGCTGTTTGTTTGTTTTTATCTCCAATGCTGTGTCGCAGATCTCATACCTCCACACTCAACCTGGCCAGTTAGAGTGCAGGTAGACCACCAGTAGCAGGTAGACCACCAGTAGCAGGTAGACCACTTCTCACCCTCAATGGTCGCCATCTTTGCTACGTAGCAGGAAGGGGAGGGGCTTACGAGACTTATCAAGCTTGTGAAAATTGTGGCCGATGAAGCGACGGTTACCGCGGAGAACAACGACAACATATGAGTATAAGTATGAAGAAGTAGTACTGTACTACATCATGCAGTATATATAGTATTACTACTGTGTTCAGGCTTACTGTACTACATCATGCAGTATATATAGTATTACTACTGTGTTCAGGCTTACTGTACTACATCATGCAGTATATATAGTATTACTACTGTGTTCAGGCTTACTGTACTACATCATGCAGTATATATAGTATTACTACTGTGTTCAGGCTTACTGTACTACATCATGCAGTATATATAGTATTACTACTGTGCTGAGGCTTACTGTACTACATCATGCAGTATATATAGTATTACTGCTGTGCTGAGGCTTACTGTACTACATCATGCAGTACGCACTATGATAAAACTAGTGAATGTGTGTCTCATGCAGTATTAATATCATTCTAGTAGTACTGTGGCAGATAACCTCACCTAATCTCCCCTCCTAGAGAACACGATACTGGCTTACTGACATACAGTGAATGCTACCACACACACACACACACACACACACACACACACACACACACACACACACACACACACACACACACATGCGCACACACACACACACACACACTCCACCTCCTCATTCCTTATCTCCCCCTCGGTCTAAAAAATCAGTTCACTCATCTCCCCCTCTCTCACCCTTCCAGTTCCATCTCCTTCTTGACCTTCATCTCCTCCTCCTCCTCCTCCTCCGCCTCCTCCTCCTCCTCCTCCTCCTCCTCCTCCTCCTCCACACCAGTCAGCCACTACAGCTTTTCCTTTCACTATTAGATCAATATATGGGCTCGGCATAATAAATGAGCTCCCCGGACTAAATAATACATTTGGTTTTCTTGGAGGGCTTTTCATGTTGCTGCAGGAACAACAGGCAGAAACAGGAGCTCACCAACTGTTTGGAGTCACTCGCAGCCAAACCCCCCCCCCCCGTAAGGCTGCCTGAGAAGGCTCAGCAACATGATCTCATATCAGGAGATAGAACTGAACACCAGCTGCACCATCAGCTCCATCATTATGCAGAATGGACAGGAGCATTTTCATCAGCTGAGAAGAAACTGCAGTATAATCCTATAAAATATAAATCTTATAATCCTTTACCAAATTTAAAGCTGTTATAATCAATATTTTAAAGATTACCATGCAATCTGTATCCGGACACCAAAACACGTTAATGCAAGGTGTAAATGCATCATAACTGGACTGTGATGGGATCCTGCGGGGCCTCGTCTGAATTTAGTCTGTTCAGATCTCAGCTAGGTGTAAACATAAAATATAGGTTGTTCTTCAGATTTAGAGAGTGAGAAGAACAGACATGAAAGAGACACGACAACTACAAGCATGAAGAATGAAAGAAATATGGTATGAAATGAATAATATCAGGAAGAAATAACTGTGTAAATGATTGTCTGCACTCATCTATGCAGATGATGTGATCTTAACAAGGCATATAATTTATCTAGTCACAGAGAAGCCTGTGACACACTGGAAGAAGAGTGACACAATATTCTCAATGCAAAGGAAGGAGAAAAGGTTGCCGTCACTCAACAAAGAATGAAACTTCCTTTAACATGTGATTTTTTTTTAAAGGAATCTTGAAACTGATTTGCAGTCGCGTTAGATAATTTGATGCACTTTATTCCTGCCTTGCTGATAATTGCTTCAGTGCATCGTTTGCACTATGAAACACATAAAGTGAGGGTAGAGGGAGGAGGAGCGCTTACTGTAGCCAGCTCATCAAACTTCCCAAACAGTTCGTTTAGCAGTTTGACGAGTTCCTGAGCCGTACACTGAGAAGCCAAGCTGGTGAAACCCACGATGTCTGCAAACAGGATGCTGTAGGAAGAGAAAAAAAACAACTTTAATCTGATGCAAAGAGGTCAGTTTGTCATGCTAGGTCAGTCTACAACAACAGAGGAGGTCTATTAGGTGCACAAACCAGCATTTATGACACAGATCACACCGGAGCTGAGAAATTGGTTAATGGCAATCAAAAAGGGGAGGAGTGAGTCTCGTGACTCAGTCCCTGATTGGACAGCTGTTTGCTAGCTGCTGTAGTGAGGATGAGGAAGGTGTTGAAAAGCTACTTAGCCCTCATTCATTTGCTCAGAGGCCGCCCAGATGGCGACAAGCAAGGTGTTATGGTTCTTATTCGCTCTCTGTGCAAAAAAAAGAAAAGAATTAAAAAAGACTGCTTCCGTTGGAGTAAAGACATTAGAGCTTAGAGCTGTGGCTGATTTGATACATGAGTCTTAATAAGTCTAAATAACATAATAATTTATTTACATGCACATTATAAGACATGTACAGTACATTCCATCAGCAGGACAATAATCCTGTCTGCGACAAAAATGACTGATATGTAAAAATCTAGATTATTAACCTATTAAAGCTATCCATACAATAACTGGCTGACTGTACAGCCGCTGATGTATTCAGTCATTTTACTTCCATGATGGAAATAAAATTAGGATATGAAAGAAAATAAGAAATACAGAATTATTAAAAAAAAATTTTTTTGAAATTATAATATTTTGAAAACACTTGAAACATGCTTAAAAATAAATTAGAATTTAAAATTTTTTCAGACATTTATTCAGTCTGCTTTTATATACTGTCGTGTTTTATAATTTAATGCTTTTAGTATTGAAACTTATTTATCATAACATTTTCACTTTATTTATTCTATTTCATTATCTGTGTTTAATTAGATGTATTATTATTATTATTATTATTAGTATTATAAAATCACCTATGTGTAGTATCTCAGTATTTTATTCATTCTCTTTTCTTCTTTACTTTTGCATGTGTTAACTCTTATTCTTCATCTTTCTAATCTTAACTACTCATCTTTTATTGCTGTTGTTTCAGTCTCTCCATCCTTTTTAACTTCTTTTGTTTCATCAGTCACTTGTAAAACCCTTTGAATAGAATGCAAATTGCTTTAAAGGCTCTATATAAAGATGTAAACTCCACTTGTCCAGCAGATGCTCCCAGCTGTTCCCTGTTTTCCCCATTACTAGACTGCCACACCCGTCTACACACCTGTTCCTAATTCCCTCGTCTGCTCTGCACTCGCTCACCTGGTCCCTCACCAGCCCATTCCCTCTGAGACTCCAGTTCATCCTAGTTGCTTGGATTTTTACCTTTGTGCCTATGTTACCTGCTTCTGTTACCCGTCTACCTGCCTGTGAGCCACATCTTTAATAAATCCCTGAAGTCGTCCTGCACTAACAGCCTCGACAGATGTGGAAGAAAAACAACCATCGTCTCTGTTTTTACCTGCAGGAATCAACACAGAATAATTAATCTACTCCCACAATATGAGGATTTCATTTCTTATGTTTAATGGAAATATCCCCACAACAACTGGAAACTAAACATCTTACTGTTGGTTGATTTGAGGGCTGGCTCAAAAGACAGAATTCCTCATCTACTCCCAGAGGATGTCAGGATCCAGTGGAACAACTTTATTTTGGAAATGTGACTGAAATGTTCCCACAATGACTTAAAAACTATAATATCTCAGGGTTGGATCGATACGTCCGTCTTTGGCCCGACTTCAGACATGGCAGATGTAAGTTTGCCCTGTTTTATGTTGTTTTACTGTTTACTGACCTTAGCGTTAGCATGTTGCTCCACTGTCACCACAGTTTGGGGTCATCTTGGGATTAATTTTGCAACATTGAAGGTTCGCTGTTGTATGTAAATTTAATTGATAAACATGGTTTGAGATGGAAATGGTCACCAAGCTGCAACGTTAGTTTGACAACCGCTGAACAGAGCACAGTATAGCTGAGACTCAGGCCTGTGTGAACTGACCAATCAGAGCAGACTGGGATTTCATCCTTATGCAGCACTGGGCTAAAGTGTTTCACATTAATAGCAGTGGACAGCATGAGAATCATGAAAGCATGTCAACATTTTCTAACAGACACCTAAAATAAGAGTGTGGACCTGAAAACGATGAGATTATTCACTGTCACAGTTTTCATGTCGCAGCTCCATGGTGTGAGGAGGGCCTTTCCTCCGCATCATGACTGACTGCTCCTTTTAGCAGCGCCGTTATCGTAGCCCAGGACTCTAATGTATGTAAAGCCGGGATCACGACTGCTGCTCAGCAGAAGAGCTCTGTCGTGTGATTCGTCTTAGAATGGCGGCGTACTGCAGGTCAGTGCTGGCGTGTGGTGGGTGAGGATGAGGATGAGAAGGCAAGAGCAGGGCAGAGGAGGGGGAGAGAAGGAGCCAGGCGGGGGTGAGGGAGAGCAGAGCGGAGCTAAATAGGTCTGTGTGATCAAACGTTCTCGGGGGCCACATCAAAGAGGGGGGCCCGATCGGGGGAAATGTCACGCTGCAGCCGCTCAGCAAAATAAAGCAGATGTTTTTTTGTTTGTTTATTCGCCGCCATGTGTTTTGCAGCAGCTCCCTGGAGACGAGCGGGAGCTGGCTCGGGGGGGAGGAAGCGTGAGGTTGGGTGAACAGGATGTGTTGTTCTCGAGCAGAGTGTGGGAGAAGAACAGACAGACGGAGAGAGAGAAAAAAAAACAGACAGAGTGGAGAGGATTGTCTTTTGACAGGAGTGCTGTTGACATGGTACCTGGTCCTCCACTCCCACACTCAGCAGCACTGATACAGCTCTACGCTCCTCTTTACTGCCTCATCGGAATGTAATCAGCTCAAAGTCAGCCAGGTTCTCTCACTCTGTGATATTCTCTTCATTACAAGTGCAATGGAGGTGAAAAAGCTGATAAAACTCACAGGAACAGGGCTGTAAAGGAGTGATGGACGTAAAAAAGAAAATGCCTGTCACGACGAATCTGTCCGCAAACTTCTCTTCTTTTTTTTTTTTTTGTACCATCAACAGTCAAAAAAAAAAAGCCAGAGAAGCAAAATTAGTATCAGTAAACCTGTGAGTTCTTAATGAACTACTTTAATAACAATTAGCAAAATCATTCATTAATTAGTTGAGAGTTGTTTCTATCAGTCAAACACCTATCAATCCATTTACACCTGGTATTAAAATGATCTGTATCCAGGTAGATTGTAAGTCCCTTTGAATTAAATTAACCCAAATATAAATTCTGACATGTGTGCCATCAAAACAGCTACCATTAGGGTTTTACAGTGTAAGAGAAAAACAATCATGGTTCCACACCTTTTTTCCACATCTACTCCAACATACAATGGTTCCTTTTTTTTTTGGATACATATTCCACTCACTCTTCCATCAAGTTTCATGATGATCCAACTAGTAGTTTATGAGTAATTGGGGGAAAAAAAGCCCTGTCTGCAATGGTAAAGAAGTGTAAAAAACTTCATGGATCCGCCCATTTTGTCCGGATCCACTCCCAAATCTGATCACTTCTTCCAGGAGAAAAGCCCAAACCTCCCGCCCAGTTTCAACAAAATCTGTCCCGTCGTTTTTGAAAGACAACCAACAAATAACTAGATGTCATGTCACCTAAAACCATCAGTCCCCTGATAGGCTGACCCTCAACATGTGACTCCTGGACCATGAAAAAACCTGCCCCTGGAATCTGGATCACATTGGTATCATTATTAGTTTGATAGTTATTCTAGAAAAAACTGTCTTTGACTAATGATGGTAACTTTTTAAGATTTGGAAATTTTGATGCCTAACTGAATCAGAACGACAACATGCTTTATCTGATTTAAACATGCTGCCGATGCTTTAATGAACTTCTCCTGCAGGTTCAGAAACATGTCACCAACACATCGACGCCTCAAATGAAGCAGAGGAAACGGCCGTCGTCTCATCTCCTGCTGCTCCATTTCCTCCTCCTAACCTTTACGCAGTTTGGACTGCATCGGCGTTAATGGCCCGTCCTAATTGCTCTCCTTCTGCTCTTGACTTTGACGTCACGGCGTGTGACACCTAGATCAAAAAACCGCTCCAGCCCCTCCGGTGACACCCCTCTGCAGGGCCACAGTTGTCATGACACCCCCGTACCTGACATTGTCATGACGCTGGATGTAGATCTTGTGAAAGATCCTCTCGGGCGGCTTTAGGAAGTCCTCCTTCATCTCCATGGCAACGTTCCTGGGCAGTAGGCTCATTAGCAGACGCTCCTGAGGGAGGGAGGGTCAGAACAGACGAGGAGGCCACATCAGAACTTTGAAGGGGGAGGACACAAATGTACACGCTTGTATGTTTGTAGGCATGCAGGTGTGAGCTAAGGAATGTAAAGTATTCACTTCTGTTCTGGTGTGAACATGAAATAAAAAATACTCCTTTTGTGTATTGTAGTGAAATGATTACTTAAATCAAAAGAGTAGTTGATAAAAACAAAAAAATTAAGCAATTAATTTAGGATCAATTCACTGAGAAAAGTCTGTGAAGCAAAAACAATCCCCAGCTCCAGCATCACTAATGTGAGGATCTGCTGCCAAACAGAGTAACAGCTAAAACAATGTTGTCATTTTAATTTCATGGGTTGATAAACTGAACATCTTGAGGTTTCTGACTGTTGGTGTGACAAAAAAAAGACAATTTAAAAGAAGATTCATTGGTTTTTAAAAATGGTGATGGTGTGATTTTTTTCACAATTTTTAATATAACTTTGTATGAAGAACAAATCTAGAGCGTTTTTAGGTTTTACTACTTATGTGTACGTAACGTTTGAACTAATGATGCTAAAAGTCTAAATGTGATGTCTGTGTTTAGGTCTCAAAATCTCAAACACTCTGTGTCGTCATGAAGAGTCTTCGTAAAGACTCACCAAAAACATGCCGTACAGGTGACTTTGACTTTGTTTGTCTTTTGACCCCGCCTCTCGCCCAATGTCAGCTGGGATAGGCTTACAGCCCCGCCCCTGACCTACACAGGATAAGCGGTGACAGAAAATGGATGGATGGAGAAATCTAGTGCAGCAAGTTGCCATAAAGTTTTGAGTTTTCTCAACCTTTTCATTTTTACAGTGCACGGTGAAATATGCAGGATTTATTTTTACAGTGGCAACAACCTGAGGGGGCAGCGAACAACAGCAGTGTTGTGACGTGGATGTGGTGGAAGGGGTGGGGGAGGGTGCAACGCCTTTAACACGCCTTCAAAAGATGAAGTTCTCATGTCAATTAATCTTGCAACTTTTCCTTTTGCAAAAAAAGTTGCAGCGTGAGGCATTTTAGTCAATTTGCCTTCCTTGACATTGCTTGTCCTGCCATGTGACTGTTGCACATGAGCACATTGCTGAGAAGATATCCTGTGCAGCTCTGCTCTCAGAGGCCACAGAACAGGAGAATGTGTCGCTTATCAGCGTCGCTGCTGAATCAATAAATCAGCGCCGGCCTGAAGTCTCTGCACGCATCAGCATGTGTTTGTTTGTGCGACCCGTCTCACTTGCAGCAGCATAAAGTCAAACTCTAGCGGGATGTCAAGCAGTTGTGAATGCACAATGAATCATCGGGCTGCTCCGCTGAATGGATGCTGAGAGGGAGACAGGGTTATAAAAGCAGCTCTCCTGTGTCTCCCTGCTTCACATCATATATCCATTCACACAACTGCTCCTCACCTGTGAATAAATCAGCAAGCTGGAGAGCAGCTTTCAAAGGCAGCCGTGTGTGTCTGTGTTTGCACATATGTGCTTATTTTTGCACCAACACACACGTGCATCAGGTGTTAAAATCACAATATCCAAAGTGTTTCAGTAGAATAGATAATTCACCTGCTTTATGAATCACTTCCATTTCTGTTGCACATCAAAGATTCCCATTTGTCTGATCTGTCCCAGGTTTAATTCACTGTGTTTGACTCCGGCTCTCCTCATAGTGGTTTATTAATGAACCACTGGATCACTTTGCTCTCGCATTAATATGAAGATTCCCTGTCCTCCATATTAACACAAAGGGGAAATTCCCACAAAACCTAAAACAAATTTGAAACCGAAGGATCCAAAATGTTTGCAAAAAAGTGCAAAATTACCTCTTTTGTCTGCAAGATACCTTGAAAACATGTCATATGTGCACATATGTATTACTTCTACAATCCTACACGTCATGCCTCATCCCTCCACAAAGTTTCAGGGAAGTCAGCTCAGTAGTTTTTGCATAATTAGGGAAAATGTTGACAAATGTCCCATCTAGCAATTCAAAGAGAGGACTCTTTTATCGGACTCTGCACCAACATTTAATTTATGGGTTTTTTCATTGCTTTTTCTGTGCCCCAAGTTTCCTGGGAATCCATCCCATAAATTGTGCTGAAACCAAGCAGACAGAGGTAACGAAGACTGTGTGATACATTTTAATTAAAGGGTCATATATATCTCATAAGTTAACCCCATGTTGGATTTGTTGCGTTGCAACCGTGTCGGTCGAGTTATTTTGCCATTTAGGTGTGTGTTTATGCCACGAACAGTGTTCCTGAACGCATCACGTGAGTTAAGAAGAAACTACGCACTGCTTCTGCTTCCTGAGATTGCTATTGAACTGAGAAGTCAATTGCACCACCCAGATGCACCGCCTACACGTGTGCAGCGATCGATACATCCTATGGATCCGGCTTAGAGCCGAACCCACGAGCAAACACCCCGACGATAAGCTTGAGATCTGTTTGATGGGTGAAATTCAAATCCGAGACGTCTTGTCGGCGGGCGCATGAGCCACAGCCTGGTTGCAGGCTGCTTGCTGGCTGCTGATAGATCCCAATCAGGGGTCTGTGTGTTTCACTCACCCAGATAAACTGTGACCTTTACTGGAGTAGGGAGGCCATGAAAGCAATCTGCTTTTGTAATTACCTGTCAGAAGGGAGCCTGTTACTGCTGGGGGAAAACACAGCATATCATCATCTAATCTACGAAGCCCAGGTGCTCAGCGTGCTCACCAATGTTGTGCATGAAGAAGGTGAGACGTGCATAGAGGCACATTACATACATGGGGTAATTAATTCTCCATACAACTCCTGATGTAGGTGGGTTTCGTGCACATGCTTGGTGAGGAGGGAGCGGAGAGTAACAAAGTGTTTCTGTGTGTTAAAGTTGGCTGATTGCTCCTTTGTTAAATTGTACGTGTAGGTGTGCACAGAGGGGGTGCAATGTGTGGCGCTGGTGCATGTGCCACAGTAATTGTTCTTTCCTTAAATAGCTGCTGTCATAGTTACTGCGTGCCTGTAGGCAGGTTGTTAGAATACATTGGCACCTGAAACCTTAAAAAAAAAAAACTTCCCAGGAGAATGTGAGGATTTCATGAACGTAGGCGCTCAGGGGCAAGGAGGAGCGAGGAGGAGCGAGGAGCGGCCTCGACTTCGGCTGCAGGTTGAAAGTCACACAACTCTGATTTTATTTTTATTTTTTAGGTCTCAAATCTGATCTTTTCACATCTTTGTATTTGGTCCATATCTGACATCAGTATGAACAGATATTTATAACCAGCACGCTGAAGAACAACAGGAAATGTCATTTCTATTCAGGTCATCATCCAAATTAATAAACAGTTGATGCAGGCATTCATTTCTTGCAGTATTTTCACATTTATCTATTAAATTTGCATCCTCATGTCTCCAATTCATTGCTGCTGCAGTTCTCTATATTTGACTTTATCCACCATTGCTGACCAAACATGGATGTGAGCATGCTCAGTAGGAGGAAACCGATATGAATCCTGATTGGACCGTTCACACTGCTGTCACACCAGCAGGAATCAGGTTATGTGAGAGGTTATGTTCACATCACGAGGATAAAGTGACTCAATTCCAATTATTTTGGCCTTAAATGTGACACAAATCTGTTTCTTTTTTCAGGGCTGTGTGAATGGGAAAAAAAATCTGATTTTTTTACTTTCATATGTGTCCTAGATCGGATTCATATCAGATTTGTGGCCATGCGACATGAATGAGGACGGTCAGATTGAAATTTGTGTAGTTTTTTTTTTATAAACACAATGCGCTGAGCGCCGTTGTCATCAGTCAGTACCGACAGCACGGCGAAACAAAACGACCAATGAGGAGAGATGTCGATGATGATGATGCAAAGTGTTGTCTTCCTCCAGAGTTAAATGTCAGGCATGCATTCACTACTAGTGCGTCCATTTGGGTTTGAATAACACGAGTTCACACTGTCCTGAAAAAAAACACACACATATGATCCAAAAACAACCCGGTTTGTAAACGTAGCCTCACCTGTTTCTCGTTCTCGTCCTCCAGTCTCAGCCTCTCCTCGATGCAGTTGCGGGCCTGCAGGAAGACTTTCCTCTGAGTGCGCTCGGTGAGGATCCTCACAAACACCCCCGACAGGTTGACGCTGACGAACAGCACGGCGTTGGCCACCAGCTGCACACAAACACAAACAGACGCATCAAAGGAAGCAGAATGTAGATCCTGCAGGAGACCCACGTGTCTATATGTGCAATCGTACATCCCAGATTAGACTTCACAATCCTCCATTAATCCATAGGATGGATTAAACAGCAGGTCGACGCGCTGATTGCAATGTGAATCGTAGGTGACTTAAAGAACAGGAGCTATACGCTGGAACAGCTGGCAGACAAAGTGCATTATTGGTCAATGATCAGAAACTATTGATCGTGCCAAACACTCTAATCTGGATGAACTATGCAGCCGCTCTGCATCATTGATTCCTAAAAAAGGTCAGAGGTGAAAGGTCAAAGATGCTCTGGTCCAGCTCTCCATGTCAGACTCAAATAAGACTTCAGTCCACTGGAACTAAAGGAGGAAGGAAATGCATCACATGATTTATTTCTGCTGCACAAAGTTTATTTTTACACACTTTTGACTAATCTGACATTTAATAATGTCTAAAAATAAAATACAGACAAATATCAGCCATTGGTTGGACATTATGAATAGACTTCATTCTAAGTTTGGGCCCCACAGATTTAATGTTTTGCGGCCGAGCAAAGACATCGTATCAATGTTTGTGTCTCACAATCACATTTATTTACATTGTCTGTTTGTTTTTCTTGTGTTCCTGGATAATTTTACACTTCAAGACTCCTAAAATGTTAAAATAAAACTATTTGAGGTGGAAGAATTGATCACAGGTGTCTTAATTTTAGAGGTCAGAAGACAGAAAACGTCTTAGAAACTATATTTTAACCTGTTGTTGTGAGAAAAGACATCCTATAAACTGCATTTCTTACTCCTACCTACAGTCTGTGGGCCCAGGATCAGTCACTAATTAAAACTCTGCAGGATTCTCTCTGTTTTCAGCACCAGCAGCTGGACAGCTCCTCCTTTTCTCCTCCTTTTCTTCATTATAGTTGTGCGCAAAAGTGAAACTTTCCAATTCTACAACTATCCAGGAGCTCAAATCGATACCCGGTGGTGTTTTTTTTTAACCCTTTCCTCTCCAGAGTCAGCCTGATGAAGACGCATGCTGTTTGTCAACAACGCTTTGAATCACGTCACAGCCCAGCTGAGAGCTTCCCAGTGTCCGAGTGGATATTGGGAAGTGGTTCATGAGTGAAGAGGAGGCTCACCACTACCTGACAGGATGATGACCTAATTGTAAAGTGAGAGAAGTGTTCTCCTCGGTGAGGGGTGGGGTGGGGTGGGGGTGCAGGTGCAGCGCTTACCGGTCTCCACAGCCTCTGATTCCTCCCCGTGAGCGACGTCGCTATGACAATGAAGTGGGATGCAGCCAGCATCACCCCGAACAGCACCGCCAGCAGCGTCCGCACCGGCAGCAGCATGTAAGCCACGAGTGTGACGAGCATGAGCTGCCACATGCCTTGCTCAGGGCCACCGGCGCTCACCAGCTCCGACGTGCCGAGCGCCAGCGGGAACGGGCAGCAGAGCAGCGCAAAGGTGAAGCTGAACAGCAGGGCCAGCTTCGCTATTTGCTGCAGCTGCGTCACCTGCAGGTACTTGACGTTGGTGACGATAAACAGCGAGAGGAACACCACGCAGTGCACCGGGTACGAGCCCTTGGATAAGGTGAGGCGCGGGCTGGACAGCAGCTCCACCAGGGACAGCGACGACGCGGCCACGATGAGCACCGCCAGCGCTTTGAGGGTGGCGGTCTGCTCCAGCTTCAGGTTGTAGTTCTGGAAGAGAGCCTCCAGCTCCTGGCTGTTGAACTCGTCCTCGCAGGCGATGGCGCCCAGGGGTGCACCGGCCGGGCAGTGACCCTTCCTCCTCCGGGTCTTGACTCTTTCGAATGGCATCTCCTCCATGTTCCGGCCATTCATGAAGCGGGGATGGCGCACGACCCCCCTCAACTTTTCAGTTCCTCTCCTCCTTCCTCGGGGAATCGAACTGGCACCCTCTCCCAGTTCATGCGTCCTGGATGTCGGGCTCGGAGTCAGAGGGGAGAGGGTGGCAGTGGAGACGCAGAGCACCGTGCGCGCCCTATCCACAGGTTGACGATTGTTGGTGTGTCGTCAGAAAAGTAGCCCGACCAATGTGCAGCTCGCCTCTCTCTCTCTCCCTCTCTCTCTCTCTCTCTCCCTCTCTCCCTATCGGACCACCTGCGGTGCCTCAGACAGGGTTACCATCCTGCGCTCCTAACAGGCCTTATAGGAAGGATCACGCGTGCACTTGATGCCAAAACAGCCCCCCCACGAGGCTCAGCGAACACCAAATAATTTGACAGTATTGTCTCTGGCTTGACTTTCTCATCTTGTCTCGCCTCTGATGCGCGCAGCTCACACACAGTAATCCTCCACAGTGTCCTCCTGCTGTAACGTGCGGCTGGAAATGTCGGTGGTTGGGTGAAGACGGCAACCAAACAGCGCTGGTGATTTCCTCTCACAGTGTCTGCAGTCAGAGCTGATGTAGTTCCCAGCTAAAAATAGACCCGCTGCGCCGGCGGATGGTCCAATATAGCAACAATTTGGTCTTTCCCGCGTCTCTTCCCCTCATTTCTTTTTATTGCAGAGTCAGGCGTTGAGAGAAAATCAGCAGAAAACAGGAACAGTCGTGCAAGGAGACTATAAAAATAGTGCTCTCTGTGTGAAAATGTGAGATGATGACGTGCATCCCAAAATGTGATGCACCATTGTTATGGTAGAGTGCATGTTGTCGTGCATGTTGTCGTGCATGTTGTCGTGCATGCGGTGGGATATTTAATGACTTTTTTTTACTTCAAGTTGAAACTTCCCTTTGAAAAATGTCACGTGAACATGAGAGGTTCACACGTGCATTGACTATTTTCACAAGAGAATTACAATTTAACATGCTGACAGAAAATAAAAGAACAACATGGGAACTTTTTTCCACATGTTAATCACATTTTCACACTTCTTTGATCACGTGATTAGTTATCTTCCCACGTGAAGCAGAAGTTCATGTGAAAATAAAACATTTCACAAAATTATTTTTAATTATTATAAATTATTATAAAAGTATGACTGAAAATGTCCACAAGAAATTAATATTTTCATGTGACTGATTCACACGGGTCGGAAAATAACATTTAGCTGCAGAATAAATTCTGATATATTAGAGGACAGTGTGATTCAGTAAAAGACATGGAAATATGCAACTGACTGTTACACCAAGAACCTTGACTCTTATGCTGTATTTTAACAGTAAATATTCTACTATTTCCTAATTAAATTACAGGCAACCAATTACTACAAAACTACACTAAAGCAGGGATTTCTGGGGCCTCGGTCTCCATGGTGCCTTATTCACCATCTGGAAACAGTTGACATAAAGTAAGTGGAAGTGTTAAGTCCAGTCCATAATGGATTCTTATAGCTTGTGTTGTGTGATGCTTCCTCCTCCTCCTCCTCCTCACAGCTTTACATCTAAATCACATCCTCCAACTAAATTGCCTGATCAGACGAGAAGCTAAAACAAAAGGCTTGTAAAATGTTCAGCCTTCAGAAGACGAACGTCTCCATGAAGAGATGACCTTGTTTTTCGTTGCACATGTGCGTCAGATCGCTAAGATCTCTGACAAAGTCAGTGGACCAGCTCGTCAATGAAGAAGTCAATGTGAAGCACTTTGGGCCCTCCTAACAAAAAGTCTCTACATGCACACAGTCAATTAGTATGTTGTCAATATCCACTATCTTCCAGCGTGTTTTCAATCAATAGGGCTGCAGAGTCACAGCAGAAGGAAGAAAGACAATCTGACCCTCATCTGAGGGGAGACGAACTGCTGGTCCTGCTAAGGGACAGAAAACACTCTTATTATGACGAAGTCCTACAGTCAGTGTTTGGATTTTAAGATCCAACCTTGTCTTTCAATATTTTTGTTGACTTATTGGTAATATGACTGATATGCTGCAAAGTGTGAGAATAAGTTCATGATCTAAAATGGAATTCTAAACCTTTAAAAAAAGGTTTGGAAAAGACAAACTGTCATCAGTGAGAGAGATATATTAAAACATTATCGTTCAGCCTAGCTTTGGATCCTGGTTCAGACTTTAAAGGTGTGAAAACACCCTTAGGCCCCCGATCGCATGACGACAGCTAAAAAAAAACGAAACGTTTTTCCGTTTATGTTTTAAAAAGTTACGCGTTCAGAAGACACAACGTTGTGAAAAGGATTCTCGTGAACAGAGAACTGCAAAAAAAGAAATGTATGGATGCCAGGCCAGTAGATGGCAGCGCATCGTAGACGTGCATTAATTATTTGGTGATTAATGTGTCAATGACTCAGCTGAGCACAAACAAAACTGCACCATTGTTTTTGTTGTTCTGTCTGAAAACATGGCCGCCATACACGACGTTTGAGCCGTGTCACCAGTCTCCACAATAATTGTGTTTTGCCAGTTTACACGGCGATGGTAATGGTGACGTTTAAAACAGGTGACACTCAAAAGGACAAATGGCAGCAAAAGGTTACTGTTTTAGGTAATAAACATGTAAACAGCTTCATGGACTCGCTTTTAACTGGTTGGCAAGAGTTTCACCAAACGCCGAGGTGTTTTTTTTTCTTCTGCTGTTGGACTAGTGAGTGAAACTAGCTGGCTGCTGCTTCTTCTTCTTCTTCTTCCTCTGGTTGATGTTTGGCTGAAGCGTTTATGGGCCGTATCCTTCCTGTGATTGACACCTGTTCATTCTAAAGAGCAGCAGCCAATCAGGAATCTCCAGCTGTCCTTTTAAAAGAGCCTGTTCTGCTTCTGTAGCTCATTGCAAATCATCATTAATTTCTTTAATAGGTCGTTCAGAGAAAATGAGCCTGCTCCTGGTTTTTATTGTCTATATATTGTCTATATATAGTATATTATATAAAATAAATCACCTGCTCTCTTAATAGAAATTGAAACTTTGTGATTTAAAGAAAGTTAAACAAAAAAAAACAGCTCCTAATTACTTTTGTTCATTTAATGTGAACTTTTAAAGGAGCTTTGTCTAATTATGTTCCTCTAAACAGGAAACACTCTGAGCTGCTTCCCTCATGTAAAAGGTGCTGTATAAATAGACCTGTCCGTGCCGCAGCACTTAAAACAGTTTTAAGTTGTTTTGGAACATAAAATGCAGGATTATTTTCCAGCTCATGTCCCCACCGGCTGATTTCCAAGAGTCTCATCTTTCCTGTTAAACGTCTTCGTCGTGAAGTGAAGCGACACAGCAGCAGCCAGGCGACGTGCAAACACGCCACACACTTCTCTCTCTCTCTCTCTCTCCTGAAGTAAGTGACAGCTGCAGATTTTTTTGGACCATCCCTCCTTCCAGGATACCTGATAGTCCCCCCCCCCCACCCCATTGTCATGGCAACAGAGGCAGTAAGCTAGCAGTTGTGACTGATGTGCTGCTGAGGTGTTTCCCGATCTGACGCCCGTCTCCCTCTCAATCTTTTGTTTCTCTCTCCCCTCTTTGTGACTTTCTTTCCGGTGGGTTGTGAGATGCGGCTGATGCGTTTGTGTATCCGTGTGCACCGCGGTGACACAGCATCCTGCCCTGCCGGCTCATTGTTGCTCACTGACATTTCTCCAAATTGAGGCTCTGACAGGACGGATGGGGTCGTGCACATGAAAGCTTCAAAGGTGACCAGAGCCCACGAACCACGCGAAAAACAACCGCCAGGGTGTGTGGTACGAGGACCTGCGTGTGCACGGAGTGTGGATGGAGTAAATTCATACATTTATAATAAACTTTGAAAATGTCAGATCGTCGGATCCACGTCGAACCAGGTGACCTCAAGATCGCAGCTTTGATTCTTCAGACGCTCCGCGCTCGTAATCACAGCCAGGTGATTTCCTGTCCTTGAGTGTGTTTGGTGATTTCCAGAGAGACGGATAAGATGGAGCCTCCACCGCTGCTGTTTATGCTCATGAATAAACCTGCTTGTTCCCTTTCATACCGACACAATTAGCTCCATGCTTTTTCTGCTGAAAACAGGAATAGATTAACAGAGAAACAAGGCCTCATGCATAAATGCTGATATTTATTCAGCTGATAAAAGGCCTCATGAACCCTATTGTTCATGTTGTCGCTCTGCAGCGACATGGATTTAGTCTTGCATCTTCACAGTAAGGTTGGATGCATTATTCTGGACTTTTAAGGGTATAACGTTTGAATTACAGCTGCAGTTAACATTAGCAGCCAGCGCTACGCAGAGCACGGTTAGAGTTTGGCGCCTCGACTCTGATCTCATGTGTCAAGCAAAACGCCCTTAACCGGAGCCTGGTGGATGATGCTGGGGATGGTGATGGGGCTGGAAGTGTAGGCAGCAGTATGGATGTAGGGCAGCAGCGGCATCGACAGGCAGAGGGAACTATGGGAAATGTGTGCAGCTTTAATTCACCTCCAGACTGAGGGGGGGGGGGTGATGATTGAGGAGGCCTGTCACTTGTGTATACAGCAGAGGAGCCTGAGTTGACTGCCTGAATTAGCTTGCAGGCTTCCCTCCAGTCGTATGAATCGCATACTGTGTTCAGGAATACATGGCTGTATGAAAGGACTGTGGAAGAACAACATTATGACAGACAGACAGTGGATCAGGTCGACGCTGCAGTATTATTGTTCACTTCTAATATTAATTTTTCTTTACACCACCATACATTTCTTTGCAGCATGCATCATATATTAATGTGTGCGTAACCATCGGACAGCTGCATTACTCAAATAATAATAATGATTATAAAATATACACAACCTATTCCTCTAAAAGAATGTAAGGATTACACAAACTAGAGAGATTTTCATAAAACTTGGTAGAAAGGTTGGGTGCGTGACGATGAAGAAGCCACTAAATTTTAGAGCGGATCAATATAAGATAGATAAGATAAGATAAGATAGTCCTTTATTAATCCCACAATGAGGAAATTTGCATTGTTACAGCAGCAGCAGAAGTAATCGAGCAATCTAAATAGTGTGCCAAGGAAGAAATCATTAAATTTATGGATCCGGATAAACCGATGGTCAAACTAACAATGATACCAATGTGATTCCAGATTCTAGAGGCAGGTTTTCGTGGTCTTTGACTCATATTATGAGGGTCAGATGATCAGGGGACTGTTGCTTTTAGATGCAATGACACATTTTTATTTCAACCAATATTATGCTGATATTATTATTATTATTTCTTTATTTTAGACCAGCTGTCCAAGTTAAGTGTGCAGAGTAAAAACGTCTTATGCTGCTCTTTCAACAGCTTCCTCCTTTGAAGAAATGCTACTGTAACAACATATTAAAACAAATTTTACAACTGAAATGACATTTATGTTATTACCTAGAAAAGTACCTAAAACAGGCTGGATACCACCTTAAAAACGAATGATACACAACCCCTGTTAAAATGTAAAGTCACAAAGCCCCACTTAATCCGTTACATGTGTCTTTGACGGCTCTATGCTGCTACTTTAATGTGTTTCTAAAGGCCTCAAGAGCCGGCAGATTGCATGTATACATCCATATTGCACAAGAGGGGCAATGAAAAAGATGAGAGACACACAAAAAGAGAGCGTTCAGCAGTAGGCTGTGTGTTAATGTGTGTGTGGCCTCTTGGGTTGCAGTGTATGTGTGGGAGTGCTATTGAGAGATATTTTTAATTCTGTGTGTCAGCTCCTCTCATCTCCCTCAGCAAGAGATGTTGTTGGAGCGAAGCTGAAAAACATTTCCAAAGCAACTATCATTTAAATACACACACACACACACACACACACACACACACACACACACACACACACACACACACACACACACACTCGTACAAACGTTTCAGACCTCTTTCATGTGGCACCAGTTGCGTCTTTGAAAGTTAAAAAAAGCCTGCCAGATTGTCTGCGTTTTTTTTATGAATTTCCCTCGGAGTGCTTATGAGAGAATTTTACATGAACGCGGTTGAAATATGAATGTGATACAATTCCAGATGAATGCAAATGAATGATAAAAAATCTGGCTGCCAAGGCACCAAAAACACTTCAGTCTGATACAGGAGGTGATTAAAAGATTGAACGGACGAACTCTTCCTCCCCGCTCAACACAAAGAAACCAAAGATGTCTGGTGTTAAAGAAAGAGGAGGCTTTTAGTTCCATCTCTGAGCCTCAGCGACGAAATAATTCTTCACCATACGGTGGATGATGACAATAATAATTCCCTCTGGAGCGGCAGTCGTCGACCTAATGACTCTCTTCAATGCCACTGCTTTGAGGAGTGTGTAAAGTCACTGTGGACTGTAAAGTAGGATTAGGGTCATCCTGGTGGAATACAGCAGCCAGGATTTCTCTCAAGTTAAAAGGTAAATGGATTTTATTCACACCCTGATCCTCAATGAAAGACAATCGTCTCCATCACACGTCACACTGCGGGGCGTAAAGGGCCTCCCTCTGCAGGAAAAAAGAGTCCATTTGACTTTCCAGACGTGACACATCTGCAGTTTAAAATCTACAAACATCTATGTGTGCAAATAAATTAAAAAAAGGTTTTCAAGCATGCAGAGCATTAATAGCATCATTGCTTGGGATGGATCCCAAAGGTGAGTCACAGGAAGATGAAAGCGGTTCCTCAAAAGATTCTGTAGAAATCTGAATGTTGATCTGAAGAGGTGATGCTTGGGCTTCCTGGGATGTAGATTATATTCTAAACTATAAACAAGCATGAAGTACAGGATCCCCCCCATCATGAGAGACACTTCATTTCCCCTAATTTACTCAAGGCTTTTAAAAAACTCCACAGATGGGGTGGTGCATGGGTCAGACCAGCTACATGGATGTGTAGCCCTGATGGAGGTATACCGTGTCACTGGACTGGAATTAATGGACACCCTGCAGCCAATCACAATCAAGTATTCTGTGCAGGAAGTCTTGCACAGACAGAACCTTCTTCTCCACTGGCTAACTGATAGCATCATGATGTCTTAAAACTGATTAGCCTGTAACAAAGATGTCAGCTCTCACGGTCCTGACGTTGACGTGTGTTAAGAGTATTTTCACTCGTCCTACGTCTTCTGTGAACGCAGTTCAATTATTTTCACATGAGGGAGTAGTAGGTGGTCAGTGCGATCAATGCGGGAGCCGAGGCGGAGAGGCGGAGAGGCCGGGATACCCTCTGCGACCGCGGTCTGGGGTCGACTTCACAATCAACCTGAAGCATGAAATATTCAGCAGCATCTCGGTGACACACTGAAAACAACTCGCTCTGGAAGCCATGGACTGTAATCACAAACACTCACCAGGAGTGTGTGTGTGTGTGTGTGTGTGTGTGTGTGTGTGTGTGTGTGTGTGTGTGTGTGTGTGTGTGTGTGTGTGTGTGTGTGTGTGTGTGTGTGTGTGTGTGTGTGTGTCTGTGTGTGTGTGTGTGTGTCTGTGTGTGTGTGTGTCTGTGTGTTTCACACTCAACACAGGCACTTATTCCCAAAAGATTATATCTCCACACATCAAATATTAAAGCGTCAGTGTGAATTATTGATCCCAATCAATGTTTGTAAATCAGAACTCTCAGCTGGCAGAGGAGAAGCTAATGAGTCAGGGCTAAACAGACAGCTGAGCAGCAGCGCAGAGCCCCAGATTCACTGCCGCTGTAAAGAGGCGCTGATGCATCGAACCCTGATTGTTTACCCTGTGGTGATCAGCTCGCATCCTTCAAACCGGAGAGCATCACGTTTACTGCATGTATCAGTCAAGTGAGGAATTTATGGTCCTCTAAAAGCAAGAAGTCCCTGTTTGATGAATGGTAGAATGTTCAGTGTTCTTAGCTGTTCTTTACATCCATGCTAACACTAGTTTACTGCTCCACTTTATGGAGATCTGCTATTTTCTGGCCCTTCCTTCTACCGATGGAAATCTGTTGTGTAGGTTTTATATAATCCTGCTGACAAACCAACCAACAGACTGACACACACAACTGAAATACAACCTTCTTCACGTCTCAGTCACTGCTTCCAATCCAATGTGCTGAAAGACTGAACCAACGCAGCAAAGATATGTCACAGTCCAAACACTGGGCTGTATTCCTGCGTCTGTTCACACACACCGACACATTCACAGGCAGAGCAGCTGTGAGCCCCACATCTGATTATGTTATTGACACTGGGCAGGAAACACAAGTGGAAGCGTGCCTCATCTGAGTGTGAAATACACAGAGGACGCGGCTCCTCCGTCACATTAAATGACATAACTCGTTTACATCAGCGCTGTGCAGGGAACAAAACTGACAGATTAGCACAGCGGAGCCTCGCAATCCATCAATGGCTTCGTTTATGTGCTAGAATTGCTAATGCGGTGTGTTGCCAGTCGTAGTTGTGTCTAAAGCCCCAGGGTCTGTGCTCCAACCGATGATTAGCATTTACATAATGAGCTAAATGTTAGCTGCTGCCTTAAACTGCTACTTCTCAGCTGTAGGGGGGCAAACTGACCTCCACAGGAACAAACAGGAAGGCTTTGAGAGGAGGGGACGACGAGAAAAATCTGGTGATATTCTCTATTTTTGTTGTCAACTATATGAAAAGACCCAAAGCAACAATGAACTGATCCGACTGAGTATGATGTGTGTTTATTCCTCTGTTGTCCAGATGTTTCTTCATCGTCATCAACACACACTTTAGTTTATTATTAGCCGTCCTCCTCCGTCCTGTTGCTCCGGATATTACTACAGCAGCAAATGTGGATTAATCCACTGCTGAAAATAGTCCCCGACCAGGAGCCCACACCTCCGCCAAGGCCGAACAATCCTACTCATGAGACATTACATTACACCACATAATTAATTAGGGTAAAAGTAGAAAAAAATACTCACATTAAGAAAAGTTATAAAAAAGAATCCAGGATCTGCCGCTTTAATCAGATCTGAACCAAACTTTAAAGATATAATATGAAGCATTTCAGCATTAAAATGAATCTTCCTTATTATATATTTTATATATTAGATATTCTATATATTCTATATTTTATCCCAAATGTTTTCAACGACACGCTAACCCAAAGAAATCTAGTTTTATTGACGATCAAATGAAACGTATGGTTGTCTGTTGCCATACAGTAACTTCTGGGAGAGAGAGAGTGAGGAAGGAGGATGGGAATACATTTTTAAATCACATGAGATAGATTTTTACTGCACATAGTGGTTGTTTAACCCTCTGTGAGCTCATTTTTTACTATGTTTGTATGAAAATATAATGCAGAAAGTGGAAAAAGTGATCCAGAATCTGTATCCGTACCCGAATCGGCCTCAAAATATTAATCAACTCTTCCTTTACCTAAGATTCACCTTGATGTGGAATTTCATCAAAATTCATTGACAATCTATAGATTTAGCTTGCGGACAAACAAACAAACAAACAAACAAACATGGGTGTTCACATAACCTTTTCCAACCCTAATTAAGTGGGATAATAAAAGTTCTATGACCTTCATAAATAACCATCAGTCCCTAAATAGGATGCTCCAACCAGCAGCTGGTTAGCTTAGCTTATCTTAGCATAGGGAAACAATTAGCTTGTCTCCTTTCTTTAATCCACAATGTAAAAAAAAACACGTCAATTTGCAGTTTGACAAACATTTATGTGCCGGACTAATTCCTGGTTGCCAGGCAACCAAGGGAGACGAAGTTATTGGTCATGACCAAGAAATAGTCGAGCGCATAACCAGAACATTTTGGCGTTTTGTTTTCTCGTAGAGATTTTATTCACGCGTGAC